>KB312171.1:144689-190482 GCA_000328365.1 Capitella teleta | reverse complement strand
ACCCTTTTCGCCACCTACGTAACCCGATGATCCAATACCTTGACCGCAAAACACCTATCATGGTCTCGACCCCAGCATGTTTCAACAAATGATGCTCAGCACGAACAATCAGCAGGCTGCAATGCGACCTGGGAAGAATTATCGGATGCTTCTCATCGTATGATAAGTCTGACCTCTGTAAGCGACCCTTCATTCTCAAAAGGCCGTCAGTATCCTTTGTCGGATTCAACTTGAATAAAGGAGAACCCTTATGTAAGCCCTGACCACGTAGCAGCATCCCATACTCGGCGCTGAAGCATCGCTTCTGCTCTTCCTTGAGTAAAATCACCTTTGCTGCAGCCACCTCTTCCCTTGACAAATCACCTGATAAATCGCGTTTTACGACAGGAGCTCGAACATTCCTCACAAATTTCATCACCCAAGCAACAACGCGCACAGCTTTCGAGAATGTTCCCCAGCGCTCAACAGGGAAAATTTCAGGCGCGTGGTGTGTAACTAGAGCCACATCAGAGGCGCGTGCTTCGTCAACACAAAGCTCTATATCAGTCTCAGAGGGGGGTATAGGGTCAGCACGAGGGAGACGCGTCTGCAGCCATCGAGGCCCCTCCCACCACAACTCTGAGTTCACAAGGCGGCCAGCAGAGCAACCGCGGGTCAAGAGGTCAGCGGGGTTGTCGACTCCAGGTGTGTGCGCCCATCTGCTTGGCTCAGTGAGCTCTTGGATCTCCCTCACTCGGTTTGCCACAAATTGCTTCCACCGCAGTGGATCACCTCGAATCCAACCCAAAGCGATCATCGAATCGCTCCAAAAATAGCAGTTCATCTGCTGCTTAAACACATCACAAACATGCCTTGCCATTCTAGCAGCAAGGAGGCAAGCTAAAAGCTCCAATCGCGGGAGCGTCACACGCTTCAGCGGGGCAACGCGGGCCCTTGACATTAACAATGTTGAAATATAACGACCAGAACAGGCATCAAAACGGCGCAAATACGCACAACAACCATACGCTTTCTCTGAGGCATCTCCAAACACATGAACTTCCGGAGTACACGAACCCCACCCATCTGCGAAATAACCTCTCTTTATTCACACCGCTTTGACTTCTTGCATTCCCACCAACCACTCAGACACAGCCTCCTGCATTCCCATAGACAGCTCCTCATCCCAACCGACGCATGCTCTCCACAGATCCTGGAATAAAAGCTTGGCGCTTACAATGAAAGGTGCAATGAATCCAACAGGATCAAGCACACGAGCAATGCAACTCAGCAGAATGCGCTTTGTGACTACGAGATCATCAGATTTGAGCGAAAAACCTTCAAACGAGAATGCATCTTCTCTTGGTAACCATTTCACCCCGAGCACCTTACTCTGTGGGGCACCAATTACATCAGCACCTTGTTCATGCATAAACTGTGCCAGTTGACTATCACTAGTCGTCCACTTCGATAAGGACATCCCAGCCTCAGCCATGATTCTCCTCGCGTGGACAAACAACTCTTCAGCCTCCTCTTGGGTATCTGCACCGGTCAAAAGATCATCGACGTAAAGATTGCTGCGCAGCTCCTGGACAGCACGGTCATCTCCGGCATAGCCATCCAAATGATGGCGAATCGTGGCATTCAAAAGAAACGGAGAACAATTAACACCAAATGTTACTCTCAAGAAGCGCATTACTCGAATACAATTGCCTTGTTTCCATAGAAAACGATGCACATCACGATCTTGTTCGGCCAGTGACAGTTGAAGAAATGCTTTGGTGATATCTGCTGCCAATGCAACGCGCCACCTGCGAAATCTCAGGAGAACGTCAACGATGTTTGGGGTCAGGGCAGGGCCAGCATCCACGCAGTCGTTTAGAGAGACGCCATTTGGTCCTGGCGCGGATGCATCGAAAACCGGTCGTACCTTTGTTGAAAGACTGTCCTCTTTGACCACAGGTCGATGAGGGAGGTAAAACACCGGTCTGTCCGTTGGCGCAATTTCATTATCGGGCACTTCTTCGATAACGCCTTTCAACTCCATCTCTCGCAGTGCATTATCGTAGCGAATTTGCAGATCACCTTTCTGTGTCAATTTTCGATCCAGAGACTTCAATCGGAGTTCTGCGTGAGCTCGATTTTCACGAAGCTTGGATTTGTCTTTCCACAGCAACTCAACCTGGTACCTGCCAATGTCTTTCTTGAAAGCCACTTTGGTCTTGAAATCAGATACCTGACACATCTGTTCTGCATCATCAGAAGCAACGATTCCTACGGCCTCCAAATCCCACATCTGCCGGACATTATCGTCGGAGACACACTCCAGAAGGCGATCACTTTCACCAGAGCCAGACGAGAACAACGCAGTCGCTTCTGAGGCAATCGGCTGAACGTGGGAGTAACCGGACACTACCCATCCGAACACGCTCTCTTGCATCACAAAACCCTGGGATAGCCTAATAGCAGACCCCTTCATGAGGTTCCAGTAATTGTCCATGCCAATCAACATGTCTATTTTAACAGACCCTGGTCTGTGGTGATCATAAGCCAATTGATAACCCTGAAGGTTATCCAAAACATTACTCGGCACACGGGGCCGGCGGAGCGGAGCGCAAATCACCGGCACCTCAACGGCGCGAATGCAGGCTGTCTGCATCGAGGAATTCGCGAGTGAGCGGCACGGCACGCTGTAGACATCGCGGAGTACTGAGGGCGACGATTTACCCCCAAATGCGGTAAACCCGCTGTAACGCTGGCCGACGACGGTCAGACCAACACGTTTAGCAAACGCAGCAGACACATACGTTGTGTCTGAACCCGAATCAAATAAGAGGGTGGCCGAATGATCATGCTTCGACCCAGATACGCTCAATCGAGCGATTTGTAGATTGACATGCATCGTTTTGTTATCAGTAGACGTACATGCATTATCAACAGTAAAGGCATGAGAATCAACAGATTGCATAACAGGGGAAATTGATGGACCCTTTACCCTTTGAACTGCAGTGCATAGCAGCCGATTGTGTTGTCCTCCACATTTACATGGTCTGAAGGAACACTCTTCTCGAGTATGTCCCTTCTTCAGACAAAGGAAACAAAGTCCTTTATCACGAACAAGTTGTTGTCGAACATCAACTGCGGCCTTCAGCAGCATGTCGCACTTCCACGTGAAATGTCCTGGTTTGCTGCACACGTGACAGACATCGGATGCAGTTGATTGTAGGGCGGCCACGGATCCACCACGTGCAGCTGCCACGGCGTCATGTCTGGGTCGTCGTTTCTCATCTTCTTCAGTGAAAGTGTTCGAGCGCTCCCTGCGCTCTATCTCGCGGGAGAGGAACTTCATGAGGAACTCCAAGTCATCCTCATGTCCATCTCCTTCTCTCGCCCACTCGAGGCGAATATCGGCAGGAAGCCGGGTCAGGAGGACTGGGGTTAGCACAACTCCATAATCCCGTCCGGTGACTTGGACGGCCTCCAAGCATCTTACGTGCTTTTGCAGGTCATCATGCAGACGCCACAAGGAAGCAGGGGTTTGTTTTCCGGTTGGAGCCGGAGTGTTCAGCAGAGCTTGGATGTGGGAGAAGACAATTCTCTCACGACGACCAAACCTCTTCTTCAGCATCTCACATGCTGTAATATAATGTTCTGCAGTCACAGGTAAGCCCTCGACGCATGCCTTGGCTTCTCCCTGCAGCACGGACTGCAGATATGTCATTTTGCTGACAGCAGGCAAATCGCTCTTGTCAACGGTGACCTCAAACTTCTGCCAAAATTCCTGCCACTGCATAACATTGCCACTGAACTTCGGCAGCTCCAATTTGGGCAATGCAACTGCAGCGCTACAGGAAAATGGTCTTCCTTCTTCTGTGAGGAAGGGGGAACGCTTCAGCTCCTCCAGATGACGTAATGCACGACGACGCAGTGACGATAACTCCTTGAGGAACTCATACGCCTCATCAGCATCGCCTTCGTAGTCCACGTCGTCCAACGTCATGCTGTAATCGCGCTGGACAGCCCTCAGCTCATCCAGTGCCATCTCCAGCTCACTTAAATGGAAACGAACGTCGAGCACATTGCCGTCGGCGTCGTCCAGTGCCACCCTAAGCGAAGAGGCCAGCATACGGGCCTGCCGACGGGCATCCCGACGCCTCCTCTCCAAAGCGGCAGTCTCTTTCTTACCCATATCGATGATCAAGTATCACAATGGGAAGAATCACACAATTAACGAAAAGTCTGCGCCTAAATCCCGGGTCTGGGCACCAAAAAATGTGGCGGAAACAAACAGGGGAGTTCAACCACACTCATATAAAAGTTCCGGGAAAAACACAGGCGTCAGAGCTTCTCGGATTCTACAACACGAATGAATTTATTTCGGTACAAGTACAAGCGCGGACGCGCGGTGACCACGCCTCTAACCACATGCACATAATAATGAGGGGGCGGGGCCAACAGCGCCCCTGACCTTTGAACATTCCACAACAAACAGCACTGGTAAATCCAAAGTGTAATCCAAAGTGCAATCCGACGAGTATTCCAACGAGAATTCCAGCAAGTAATCCAACGAGTAATCCAAACACCGCTGCCACCAAATGAAATGAACACGAACGAGGTCACACTTTTCTCAGTTTTATTAAAGGTAACACGTATGCCATATGCGACGGCGAGCTTCGCCACAAACAGTGTCTAATGCAAAGAGTCATAACGTTATTACAGTACAGAGCTGTGCTGCATTAACATGACATTATCTAGGCAGTTGCCCACAATACTGCTAATAGCAATTGATCGATAATTAGACGACAAATTGAGAGATTTCTTACGGTCCTTGGGTATAGGTACAATGGGTGTTCGACATATCGTTACAAAATTTAATGTACTGGTACAAGGAAGGACTCGGGAATTCGAAATGGCTTCGTGAAGTTCGTGTTATAGAGTAATTCGAGTTATGGGAGTTCGACATATCGAGATTATGCTGTAGTTATCTTAAAAAATAGTTCTTTATTGTATTTGTTTATTTGCAAGAGTTGGTTCTTTAATTTCTTTTAACACTGTTGTAAACAGACGCAGTCTATGCGAGTCAATCAGCCGAAAGTTTGAAACGGACAACTTGTGCAAACAATTGTTACGCAATCATCAAGTGAGCGTCGAGGTAAGCTTTAATTGAACGGACTCACAAGGCAAAGAAGTTGTTGATTAGAGCATCTCTGCGCGACCGCAAAAATTAGATCCCCCCAAAATTTTTCGCCATGCTCGACCGCCAAGAACACATTCCCCGAAAAAAGGATGATCCCCTCTTACCGCGAAAATCGAGTGCCACGAAATATTCTAGATGATTAATCGCATCACCACTCATTCTCTAGCTCAAAAGAAAAAAAAACTCTGCTGGTATTTGCGGCTGGAGGGGGAATAATTAGCACTTATTAGCATTTTACAAACTTTTACAATGTATTGAAAACAGAATAATATTATGGTAACGTGCAGCACATTTATAAGGTCTGAAACTAAACTAAATAATGCTCTTGACCCTATATACCATGTTCTGTGCTATATACAGTAACTCAATTCCCTTCTGTGTGAACCGATAGAAGCGAGCCAGTTGCTGTACGCAAAGTTAATCGATTTATTTATTATTTATTTTATGTATGTATGTAAGATATTTTCATAAAATCATGTTTTATAAATATCAATATATATATATGTGTCCAGCAATCTCAATGCTGTTCATGATTTGTCCAGTTAATTTGGCCTTTAAAAGTCGCTTTTAATTCCTCGGACAATTAATTCAGAATTGTCTGAATTTTATTAAATTTTATTGAATTTTATTAAATAAAATATAAAAGTATGAATGTACTAGTACTGACCCTGTGTAAAGCTGATTTAAATAATATATGCTTGTTGTATGATACACAATCGTATGTTGACAATGTTTTGTGAAATTCACATAATAAATATCAATATAAACGATAGAGCTACTCGAAGTATATATAATTATATCATATTATATGATTATGTTATATTCGACGTTTAAAACGTTTACAAACAAGAGCACAAGTTTTTTCAATATTATTATGGAACAGAATTTCACACAAAGTGTATTAGACCATCTTAGTCATGTACCTGTTTTTTTTTTTTTGTTTTTTTTTTACCAAATTCGACGCACAGGAAACAATTTACGGATGTATTCCCAGCGTACCTCACGCACGGTTGCAACAAAAATGTGATTGCGTTGATGTTAATCATGCCGTGTTCTACTAGCTCATACTAGTTCGTTTATATCTATTTATTAAAAATAATCTATACTTACTAGTACAATAGCCAGGGTCGTTTCGCACATTGGACATTTTCGCACATTGAATATGATATTTATTTAATATACCTCTGTCAATGTAAAGATCGGCCGGTCAATTATAGTTATTAATTCAGTGTAAAGTATCTATTGAAGATATTTTTCTATCAAATCGAGAAGCGCAGATTGTCTGAGCGAATTAAAAATATAACAATCGCCTGCGCTATCAGTGCGCCACGCATCAAGGCCCTGTGAACCTGATCAAAATACGAAAAGGGGAAATCCCTATTCACACTGCAGAGCTGATATAAGCTCAATTTATCAGTAGGAAGTTCAAAGTATACTTGATCCATGTACTATAAGATGAATTGAACATTGCATCTAATCAAAGCATTCATTATTCGATACAATGATATACGGATGAGAGAACACTTGTATAATCACCACAATGCCCTCTACAGCTGATGACCATCAACGTTCTCTGTCGTCTGGACCGGCTCTTTCCGGTTTGCTTGGCACATTGGATGAAGAATGTCGTCGCAAGCAACCAGGGTCAGAAGAAGATTCTGATCAGGTATGAAATTATCGAAATTATACCAGACTGACCAATGATTAACATTTCATTTTGCTGTTCTGTTTAAGTGGAAGGAATTAGTAGATAGGCCTACATCCAGGACTCGGACATACGAACCTAGAATCTGTGGGCCAGGCATGTCACCTGCTCAAGCAATGGGCGGCGTGGAATCGAGTAAGAATCTATTCAACGCGCTTCTTTATGATGTATTCATTTTTTATTTTTTTTTTGGCTTTGCTTTCCAGAGCTGACTATGGCCACTGATTTTCGAATTTGGGTTCGGAAAGTGGAAAAAAGGAACATTGGACAATTGAACATCTCGCAATCTGATCAAATTGAAACAATTGTAAACGGAATGGGCGATGATGTCCGTCAATTGTACTATCGATACCGCGACTCTTCGCCAAACCTTAAGCAGAGGACGAATTATGAACAATTCAAAGATGGTCTCGAGGACCTTCTAATGCCAACTGTGTCCAAAATTGCAGAGGACATTCTGCCACTGATTGCGAAGAAACTGGAGGGTGGCCCGGGCGAAAACGTTATGGCGGCGTGGAATGAAATAAAAAATGTAATCATCAATTCAAAGAAGTGTCGCACGACCAAAGAGAGCTTTCCTCGCCTTGTTCTAGCGCATCGTCTACCCCCTCAAGTGACCAAATATCTGCTGACACATCTACAACTGGACCTGGGATGCTTTCTGGATGACGCACAGGAGTGCTTGGATAACATAGGTAATATATCCTATATTTTTCTCACAGACTCATCAAAGCAATAAAGCAAATTAGTGTTACTAGCATTTGATGGAACTATTATACAAAGGTCACATAAAGCTCAAAAAAGAGCGCTAGAATTGGTCTAAATTTAGGTGAATTATACAATTATTTGTCAAATATATTTTTTTGATTTCAATTTGCATGTTTGTGCCAAGTTTTATCGAAATCGATGAACCCAAAGTAGGTCTAACGGTCCCGTAAAACGTTATCGCAATCCATTTGTGGTATTATCATGTCTCAGCAAACTTTTACGTAACTTGGCGATTCGAGTTCAATATTTATTTTCCAGAAAGAGCGCCGCTTAGTCCTTAAGGCTGATGTTGCAGTGTATGTTAGGAATACGAATATCGTCAAATCATTAAAATGGAGTAATATTATTGTCCTCATTCAAGAAAAAAATAACTATATATGATAATATGGGTATAATTAATTACATGTATAGCAAAATTTTGTCACTCAAAAAGTTATCAGAGATATACATGTATAGTTATTATTATATAACGAATTAAATAATATCCAGGCAAAGTTGCAAGGCAAGAACAGATGCCCCTGGTATGTCTTTTCCATATTACACCGTAACATGCTATCTTCTCTTCAAAGGTCTAGTATGACCCGTTCCTCTACCTGAGAATAATAGGATGATAACCAACGCTGATGTTCTTACGCTGCGTAGCTTTACAAAATGGTAATTGTCGGGGCGCATTGGCTGACATCAACAATAATAATATTTATTTTATTATTATTATTTTATTAATTAAATAAAATGTCATAAAAAGACAAAATTATTAAAAAAAAATAGAAAAAAATAGAAAATAACAAATGAACATCAATATAATAATCACAAATGACGGTCTAACATAGATCAAAAAGTGCAAACTACATAAGTGCGTTTGAAGCTTCATGTGGAAAAATAGGTGCAATAAAATCGTTATTTCTGATTTCCATCAGTTCTTCTATTATCTTTACATTTTGCATTACTTTACAATTCTTCAATATTTATTAATAATATGAACTGCTAAGTACATGTAAATAAGTTTTGAGAAAACTCAGGCTATTATGTTATTTGTTTAAGAAGCTTCTTTGTTGTGAACAGGTATCTGCATATCAATACATGCTATCAGTACATAATATGTATCTTGATGTTACACTTAAGGCTTAAGTATTTACTGGCATTTGCAATTATTGATGAGAGTTATTAATTAAAGTCAACTGATTAGGAGATGATAAAGTTTATTTTGAGATAACCCAATAATATAAGTATGTTTTAATAAAACCGAATATTTTATTGCAGTCGATCGGGTAGGTATCTGCACGTTGACTTCATTGACTTTTATAAATGCTCATTCACTCACTCATTGCTTCATGGGGCAAGATCAGCATCCTCTTCCACTCCTCTCTGTTCAAAGAAGCTCTTGTTAACATCGCCAGTACGCTGCTATCCATCCTATCTGTCCCGTTATTGCTCCATGCTGTCTTCTGTCGCCATTTTCTCTCCCTGCCTTTAACAGTGTCCGGTCTGACAGTATGGCCAAATCATGCAAGTTTGCTTCTTTGAAATTGGGGTATATCTTCTACGCTTCGCTGCCATTTCAAAATGATCAGAGGTCCTCTTTAAAGGGAGGGAGAACTGGTTAAAAATGGACTTTGAGTCGTTATTTGATGCACCAAAAATGATTCCTATGCCTGGCCCACACAAGAAATATCATCGCTAACGATTTCGCGGGAGATATATTGCTAACTAGGCGTGACGTCACACGCTGTGATGAAACACCGAGTTCCCCATCTCTTACAATGGGCCTCGTCATATCAGCGTGTCCTGCGACTAAACCCCTGGATATTTTTTTATTTTCTTTTCGGAAATAGATAGAATAATCATTTTGCCACCAGTCAGGCGCAAAAAAAAATATTTTTCGCTATTTTTCTTATTTTAACAAGCGATTTTCTAGGACACCTACCATGTTTCTCATCCTGAAACAGTAAAAAGGTCAGCCAGAGTGCACCACGCATGCGCTTTCGTTTCGTAAACAACAGAGATGTCCTTTTATGGCGAAGATGATCTGCTCTGATTGGCTGAAATCGATAGCTTCACGAGGGGAACGGGACCAATCAGCTATCAGCCAAACCAAGCCATCAGCTGACGTTTGCCTCCTATACTTCGCAATGGAAGCCATTCTCCCATAGGCGAAATGCTAACCCCGATATTCGGAATGCATTATTTCCTTACGCTTGCATCCAGGCATGGTGTTTCTGGCACGGAATGCTATCAATTGGTGCTATGAGTCAATAGAACATCACTTAAAATTTAGTTCCCCATCCCTTTAAGTAGCAATTATTGTTTCTAACTCGCTCAATTGATTATTGCAATTTCCCTTTGAAGCGAGAGAGTGGAATGAGGATGTTCTGATGAAGAGCGTTTTGCGAAGCCTCTGGACGAAGTTTAAGAATACACTGAACTTGAACACCGACACCATTAAGGATCACCTCTTTCGAGAGGACATAATATCAATTACATTCAATGAAAAAGTGGCTTCGATAACTTTGAGGAGGTATAAAACAGAAGCATTGTTGAGCCTCCTTCTTGAAAGGCCGGCTGATCAAATTCAGCGATTCTTCGACCTCTTATAGCAAGACAATCGCCATCTGTGCAACACTGTTGGTGCGTGCCACCTTCCTCTTCCTCTTTGTTGTGTGCTTCATAGTTCACACTGGTAAATGAAATCAATTGTCATCAATTGTCATCAATTCATGATAATTAGATTTCATTAGATTACAGTTCAATTTCATTAGATTTCATTTGACTTCATTAGATTTCAATTCAATTTCATTACATTACAATTCAATTATAATTTCAATTTCTCATTTGATTTCATAATTTTCATTAGATTAGATTTGATTCTGCTTCTCACCTCTTTTGCCATTCTTATTATGAAATGCCTGCCTGCAGTTCCTGTATGTATCTATTCTTTTGTTGTCATTGAGAAGTTAGATGACAACTCTACTCCCCCAGTGTACCTGGCACCATTAGCAAGAAGGATTCGATCATTTGGCTCATTTTGCCTTTTTCATCTTTCAGCAAAAGAAATTGCGACCGCTCGAGCGAATGCTGCCCAGACTTCAGTGGCACAAATATCACCTGAGTCAGCAGCTTCATCGTGGTTTTCTGAGGCTACAAATCAAGTTAATCAGTCTGTGGGATTCTCAACTCCTAGCACAGAATCATCTGATGAAACGCTCAGGAAGACGGTTGAAATTTCTAACGTCAGTGACCTCACTCAACAATTGAACCAGGCAGGAATGCTTATTCTTCATGTCTTGGAAATTTTGGAACGACTCAAATCACACAATAAGGAGATGAAACACCAATACTTTCTCTTTGTGATTCGAGAAATGTAATTTATAAAATTAATATAGGAAGTGCACGCAATAGCTCTGGATGGAGTTCATGGGTGCATTTTCACTAATATGGCAATCAAAAATATAGTAATCAGAAACGCAAGTACAACTACGTGTACACATGTGTATGGTTCTTATTCTATCGGTCCTGACAATTCTTCCCATTCAGGTTTCTGTGAGTGAAGACAATACTGGAGTGCCTCAGAGCAGAGGTCAGACAGGTGCAACAATGCCAGTAAGAGAGAAATCTCATTTTGTTTTTGACCACATGTGTTTTCACTTTTTCACTTTTTTATTACAGAATTTGAATCTGAGTTTGGATAAAGCAGACGGCTCTAACGCTACCAGCGCACCAGTCGTGGCCCAAGCAGACAGGGAAGTTGCAAGCGACATGTCAAATATCCGTGATGTTCCAACTCTTAACCTGCAATCTGTCATGATGTCTATACGAGGAGACCCTTCGATAAAGGAGGTCTGTACATTGACATTTTATGTGTTTTTAATCGAAAGTGAATTGAATATCTGTTTTTTTTACAGCACCTTCCACATAAAAGTGAGACGTGGGAATGTTCTGAAAGAGCTGATGAAGATCTTCCGAGAAAACAATATGTTGAATAGTATTCTGCAGTGCGAAGTCCAGGCAGGGTTCACTGAGGAGGCCATCGGAAGTGGAGTCCTCCTGGACATGCTCTCAGCGTTTTGGGAGGAATTCTTCCAGCATTACAGCGAAGGTGAAGACGAGAAAGTTCTGGTTTGCACAGAAAACAACCAGGAAAACCTCAAGTGCGCTGGAAGTATTCTCCGTTTTGGCTTCGAGTATTGTCCTAAGAATGAACCCCTGCACTTCTTCCCCCATCAACTTTGTCTTGCATCAATTATTAATTTTATTCATCACAATTGCATCTCAGACAACATGGCTGACAAGGAAGCAATCTGGACTGCCAGTCTATATGCGTACCTGGGAGCTATCTCTGGTGAGAAAATCAGAGCAGTGTATGAAAATCCCAACGCCGCATCTGAAGATGACTGGGAGGAAATTAACGATATGTTAGATGACCTCTTCCAGAAGAAATACAAGGTCGACGCGGACAACATCAGAGATAAACTTTCTCACCTGGCAGATGTCCACTTGCTGCAGAAATCAAAGACTTTCCTGGATCTGATGGGATTGTTTAACTGGAAAAAATGGTATCCTCAGCACTTTGGCAACATTGACAAAATTGTAGAATTTTCTAAACGGTTCCACCCGACTCCTGTTGATGTTGTGAACGCGTTGAAGGAAGATATCAAAATCACAAATCCAATTGAGGAGGAGGCATTGAAAAACCTTCGCAAGTTCACCAGAGGCCTCACTCAGGTTGATTTGAGGAAATTCCTTCGTTTTGTAACCGGGTCTGCTCTGAAGCCGAAAACAATTTTGGTTAACTTTTCCCGTAATGAGCATCAACCAATCAACGCTCGCACCTGCAGCTCACTGCTCTACATACCGCTTGGTCTAAAGTACAACGATTTCAGGAACACATTCAAAGAGATCATCAGCTCTGAAATGTATCAAGACATGACATACGCCCTTTCACATTAACTTGTACATGTAATTGTTTTGTGACCGTAATGTGCCCTTAAAGTTAATATGGATTCTGTTTACATTTTATTATGCTCTGGTCCACAAAATTAATATCTTAATAAAAACAAGTATAAATGTATGACATAATCATTATGCAATTTGTAATAAGAAAAAAAATATATTTTTTAATGTTTATGTACATCCAGCGCAGGTTTAAAAACAGGAGTCAGCAATGATGATAATATCATACATGATAAATTAACAGGTCATTGAATTATTAATGAGTTGTTTCTAAATTGCATTGTTATATTTTTATAAACACATACATGTGTGAGGTTTTATTGTTCTTTGAATGTCACAAGAAGTTCAGGAACTTCAGGTTTGAGATATATCTCATTCATGTACTATTGTACTTAAAAGGGAATTGTTACACAACATATCATGCATTTTAATTTGATGTGTGCATATTATTTGCTAACTAACTTCTTTGATTTCATCTATTGCTTTTAAGATTTACTATTCAATAATTCATGTCAAATCAACAAGGCTCCCCTTTTAACCCACACTGCGCCACTGTTTCATGAATGTTCCTTATTAAATATTCACGATTTGTATATTTATTGAAGCACTATCTTTATTTTCAAATTATCACACCATATGCTGCCTACTCCTGTTTCAATTTTTTTTTAATCTCACTCCATTGGTTCATGGTCTGAACACAAGACGTCAACTAAATTATACAGTTATTGTACCCTTTTGCCGGACATCTCTTGGACAAAAATCTTTAAATTTTAATATTGCTAAATTATATAATAATATCCTACAACCTTTGTCACTTTTAAATTTAGACTCTTTAGAAAAATTCAAAAAATCCATTCACTGCACTTTAGTAGCTAAGTATCTATAATTATGTTCTTTTCCATTTATATATATATACATATATACATATTTGTTTATTTGGTTTTTTGTTTTTTTTTTGGGGGGGTTTTTTTTGGTTTTTTTTTTTTTTTTTTTTTTTTGTCACTCTCTCGTTGTGCAAGACTCGTTGTAACTATTGTTTGCTCTCTTCCTTTTTTCTATACCTTTCATGCGGCGCAAAAGCGATCACGCTTCTGCCACTACGTTATTTTCCCACCTTTTATGTTATGATTGAATAAAAATTATTATTATTATTATTATTATTATTATTATTATTATTATTATGTAATAAACAATAAATTCAAGTTTGACCATATATGTTCTTTTCAATCAATCAGTGTTCCGAATCTAGAGCGATATTATTCTTGATTCAGAAGAAGCATAAATGTATACTAAAATCAAAACGGATCAATTCCACCTTCAACCAAGCTTATTAGCTTCATTCAGGCGACATGTACTCGTTTACAAATTTAATGAGGCGAAGAAACGTTGTAATGTAGACTTTCTTGAGCGGTTTTTCATTTCTCACGATTTCAATTTGCAGCCTGTGGGCCCCGTATGTACATGTATACAGAGTGGGAAAATTAATTGTATTTCTCACTCAATGATGCCAGTTCATTTTATTCTATTATTATGTATTGTATGTCTTAGTGAAAAAAAAAGAAACAAAATGAATCATTCTCCTACCATCGTCTTTCCCGATTGCAATCTAAGGACTTAGCAATGCATCAGCAATCCCTGTGAAGAAGGTCTCCTTGGTTACACATTGTCGATCAATGCCCCAGAAAACGCGGGGATTCTGAATGCTCTGTCTCCTGTCCTTGTTCTGATGCAGATAATGGCACACTTGACACGTACTCTTGTACTGGAAGCTCTTCTTCGCTCGATGATCTCATTGAAGGCCGTGTTGTTATTGTCCAAATAGCTTAAATAATCAGTCAAAGCTTCTACTGATTGAAAATCCCTCACATCAATGAATGTACCTGATGTTAATATTGACGAGTAGTTTACCAAGCCCATCACAACCGGTATAACATTTAGACCTATTGTCTTCGTCAGTTTTTCAGTGTAATAGTCCTGACAGAGACTGTTTTCAAATCCGAAATAAAACTTGATGAATCGGTTCACACAATCAATGTGAAACTCCCTGTACTTGCCACATACTTCTCCTATGTCACAGCCGCGGAATATGTCGATGTCTATATATTTTTGCATCTCATGCACATAATCTCTACGACCGTTTGTGGATGTACAGTTGCATACTATTCACAATGCAACTCCGGTTTTATTCTTGATGTAATCTAAATCTGGTGGGAATTGTGGCTTGTATTCAGGATTACATCATCCTTAATGACCAACGATGAAGGACCCACAACGGCCACTAGTGCAGGCCCTCTTGGGCGTTTCCCGACGGCTGACCTGATGGAAATGGTCTCCAGTGACATGGTTGTTCACACTTCTTTGCAGACTTTCGAAATTTCCGATGCCAGTAACATAGGTTCAGTTTGGAAACCACAGTAGTCTCGATTTCGTCTGCCTCATACACGCTTTGGTTCTGGGAAGAAATAATCGAATGACATAAATCAGCTTCCAAAGATAATTTCTTTAAATCCTTCTCTTGTGAAGTGGACAATGCATTACGCATGGCCTGTGGCAAAGCATTCAGGAACAAGTACTTAAGCTTATATAGATGAATTAATTACTCGTTTGTCTAAATTAAATGTTGGATTTTTTTAGGTCAAAAGTTTGCTGGTGTAATGACATAATTATGCTGACGACGTTACTTTAATGGCACCTACATATGAAGCCAATATGCAAATGCTAAAAGTCTGTGAAGAATGTGCGAGTGATTTTGATGTTCTTTTTAATAATTCAAAAAGCCAGGTGGTATTATTTAATAGTAAACATAAAAAGAAAATGTTGAAACCTATTGTGAAATATAATGGCGATGATATTGAATACACACAGAGAGCAATTCACCTCGGAACTGTTATTTGATCGGGAGCTGATCAAGCTAACATCAAAAAAAAGCTATCAGCGATTTACATGTCACAACAAATATGTTAGCCAGTACCTTTAGTCATTGTTCATCACATGTTTTATTTCTTTGTTTAAAACAAATTGTACCAGTTTTTATGGCTCTCCGCTGTGGAATCTTGATCAAACTCAGATTATACAGTTACATATTTTATGGCGGAAATGCATCCGCAAACTGGTCGGCCTTCATCCCCGAACCAGATCTAAATTTATCCCTAGTCTTGTTCGTTCTTCTGACTTGCCTGTACAACTTTTGTCTCGTTTTGCCAACCTTTGGTACAAATATTCTTTTAATGCAAATAACCTAGTGTCGATATTTGCTAAACTTTCCCTCACAAGTTCGTCCATTGCCGCATGTAATTTGAAGCTCCTGGCGGCGTATCTCAGCTGCGACGCATCATCGCTGTGCATGCTGGGTGCTCCACTTTCCAGCCTTGTGCAAAATCAGTGGAAGCTGTTGACTTTTGGCACGAGCGCGTTATGATTTATTAGTGCGTTATGATTTTGTTGTACGTGTGCAAACAGAATTTATTTTTATATTTTTGTTCGTAATTACTTGCCACAACTCTGAGAGAGATTTTCATTGTTATTTTTCCATTTGAGATATTATTTTGTGTCATATTCTATTATTATCATTTGCAGTTTTTTATATGACAAATCTCGTGTCACGTGATCTCGCTTCTTTGATGTCAAGAAATAAAGCTCGTAAAATGGCCGTTCGTGTGTTGTAGATTGCGGTTGTGAAATCCATCTCCTGTACCGTGTCCAGCAAATCATCCAACGATAATGGCTAAAACTCCCAATAGAAGCGTTCAGTGAGCGGTGGCGAGGCTGCGCTTGCTTCAGCCGTCGCTGAGCTGAGGGATGTCGTCAGGGGCCATTTGTCCTCCATCCTGAGCATCGCCGAGGCGAGGCGTCTTCTGCTTGAGGTGTGTCTGTCGAAAGTCAGATGCGGAAGATGTCCCCAATCGGCGATTAGGACCAGCATTCGCTTGTTTGCCATTTTATATGTGTTCGTTAAAGGGATGGGGAATTGAATTTTAAGTGATGTTTTATTGACCCATAGCACCAATTGATAGCATTCTGTGCCAAAAACACCGTGCCTGGATGCAAGCGTAAGGAAATAGTGCATTCCGAATATCGGGGTTAGCATTGGGCCTATGGGAGAATGACTTCCATTACGAAGTATAGGAGGCAAACGACAGCTGAGGGCTTGCCGTGATTGGTCCCGTTCCCCTCGTGAAGCTATCGATTTCAGCCAATCAGAGCAGATCATCTTCGCCATAAAAGGGCATCTTTGTTTACGAAACGAAAGCGCATGTGTGGTGCACTCTGGCTGACCTTTTTACTGTTTCAGGATGAGAAACATGGTGGGTGTCCTAGAAAATCGCTTGTTAAAATAAGAAACATAGCGAAAAAAAAATTTTTTTGTTTTTTTTTTTGGTTTTTTTTTTGCGCCTGACTGGTGGCAAAATGATTATTCCATCTATTTCCGAAAATAAAATAAAAAAATATCCAGGGGTTTAGTCGCAGGACACGCTGACATGATGAGGCCCATTGTAAAAGATGGGGAACTCGGTGTTTCATCACAGCTCCTGACGTCACGCCTAATTAGCAATATATCTCACACGAAATCGTTAGGGATGATATTCCTTGTGTGGGCCAGGCATAGGAATCATTTTTGGTGCATCAAATAACGACTCAAAGTTCATTTTTAACCAGTTCTTCCTCTCTTTAAGGAAAATTTTAAATTACAAATTTTCCTTGTGTTACTTTACGTGTTTTTTTGTAAGTCTGTGAACGATTTTTTATGCGCCGTTTCGTGGAACTCAGTGAAGTCTAGTGTAAGTCAGCAAAATTCACACATTGATAGTACATGTCATTTTGCGAGTCTGATTCAAATTTGTAGGTTAAATGTCAAAGGTCAAGGTCACAGCAATTTTTCAAAGTCTCAAATTGGATCGCGTCTAGCTCACTCATTAATTAAGCTAGGGTCTTGCGACATACATCAATCGATCCAGCGCATTGATATGTACAACAATGAATGGCGCTGTTACTGTTCTCAGATGCATCGCTCTTGAGTTATCTTGCATAATAGTAATTACGACTTTTTTAAATGCAATATCTTGGTTGTTAAGCAGGTTGTGGCATTGAAATTTGCAGAGTACATTGCTAGTATAGCCATCTTATGTAATTACAAGTTTTAATTGCAATTTTGTGAATTTTGTAACTCTTCTGAGTTGCATACAACGTGTGTTGTCGAGTCTTAGAAGGAAATGTGATAATTCAAAATAATTGTGTGTTTTCGGTCGGAACACATTTGATATTAGGCAACACTTAGCCAATTTCATTGCTTCGGTATTCCGTTGAACAAAGTTTGGTACTGAATATTTTGAATTCGCTCATGTCTGTCAATTAGTATGTTGCACTTGTTAATGAAGCAAGTCATTTCGGATTAACACTGAAAGTTTGAAGATCAAAGGTTGAAGGTCAAGGTCGCAGTGATGTTCCAAAGTTGAAAACTCTATCGCCAATAATTCATTGACTAGTAAGGCTGGAGACTTGTAACTGGCATCAAATAATTCAGTGCATCAATATGTAAAATAAAGCTCAGAAGTATTTCTGCTCCTAGATGCACCGTTCTTGCGTAATCTTGCATAATAGCAATTATGACTTTTTCAAATGCCGATAAATCAATGGTTATATAAGTTGTGGACTTGAAATTCACACAGTATATGCCACGCATACTAGTACACCTCTTACGAAATCCTGATTTAAAATGAAGTTGCTTGAAGTTCAAGATCATTGTGGTCATTAAAGCATTTAATTGCAAAATTGATTATTATTTTGAATTTGATCATTAAACTTATATTGCCATCAAATTTGGCCAATTGTGACATTCTTTAACTCTCTGGTGGTATACTGAATGACAATGATAATTGGTTTAGCTTAATGCAATATAATCAATCCAATGCACATACCAAGTATACTGGGCTGAGCCCAGCTGACCCCTGATAGAGCCATAAATATGTCAACTTCTGTCATTATTCAGATTGAGTCAGACAAACTGGCACATTTGATGGTTCTGCAGAGCCTATATGCTGTAGTATTAACAATCCTTATAATTGTTGGATTACATTAGATTTCATCATACATATTAAATGATAATGTAAAGTCATGTCAGATAGAAATGCATATCTAGCTCATTGGTTGCGCAATTCTGCTGTAAATCATAAATTGAAGCATATACTATATATTTAGCATCATGAACTAATATTGCTGAGATTATGTTCATGTTTCCTTGATCAAGGTTAATCAATTACTTAATTAAAAATTTTCCTTCGTCACATCTCTGATTGATTCTTGTTTATTTGTTTGTTTGTTTTTCTTTTTCTTCTTCTTCTAAATGTGCAAATTAATTTGCGAAAATGAATTATATATATATAACCAATAAAACCGCACCCTGGTCCTTCCCATTCAACAGCACCAAGGCAGCCAATGTTGCATCATTCGACAGATGAATAGCAAACGAAGCGACGCAGGAAACCCAACTCATATTATTGTGTATCCATAAATAATCATTTGACAGCCATAATTGTTGCTCTTAATGTTTCGTAACACACAAAATTTCACACAATAAATAGGCCATTAAAACAAAGATCGATTCATTCAGAAATGGTGCCTTCATAATAATGACGTCACAGATGCCGCCGAGACAATGTCATAGCGTAGCTCGCCTTTTTGCGCTGTGATATTCTCGTGTAATTCAATTATTGTTTTACCTGGATTTTAACTGATGCACTTCCGCGATTTGTTTAAATTGATTAGATGCAATATAATATAGTCACCGCATGAATGTGTGTGCGACGAAGAATTAATACATGTAATGAGAACGGAACACACATTTTATTCCAGCCCATTGTTCGCATTGTGTATTATAATTATTATGCTATCAAATGAATCAATATTGAATTTGATTTCTCTGTAGAATCAACCATTTAATGTATAAACTGTAGAATCCAATAAACGCTAGTATATTGATTTTGTGTCTATATTACAAATGTATTATATTTGGATTAACATCGCTGGAACACTATTGGGCATACAAAGGCAGCACGTGGACGATCTAAGCGAGCAATAGAAATCGCTCTTTGCTCCATTTACGAGGACGTGGCTTCAAAGGGAGAATATCGTTACAGAGCTAATGAGCTTCTTCAATTGAAAGTGAATCGTCGCCGACTGAGCATGTGTTAAAGCATCTGGTACACGTTGATTGCGTAACATCTGATCAATTGGTCGGAAAAATCTGATAAAAGTGAGTACAATTTGTTGTCGTATTATTATTACCAATGCAATGCGTATAATTAGTGTTGCTGGTTATTTTGTTAAACTCCAAGATGTCCGCAATGTTTGGGAGGAAAGTTTGGTAGAAATGCTCTGTCATGACTACATATCAGTATGCTGCATGTGCAATTCGGCATCTGATTTGCCCACAACCGGCTGTACGGTGGAGTTCGTTGTGGTACTGTGCAGCCTAATGACAATGATTGTCACATAGGAATCCGGTTCTTTGTGGAGACATTCGTGCCACACTTCGCAACACAATATTGGTGGGGAATGGACTTCATGCAGTAGCCTACCCAGGCCAGTTAAGCAGCGGACCATAACTTCTCCCATCAAAAAACAAACAAAAACAAACTGGAATTGAGTGGTACCTGAATGTATACTGTATCGAAGAGTGCGTAGTGCAGACAAGGGTGTTAGTATGCAATCCCGCACCGGACATATCATGAGAAAAACAAATGTTAGAACATGCATACACTGTTGATACTAGTAAATTCGGCTTAGTATTTTCCTTTGTTATGTGTGATAACACCACGCAAACGGTAAGGCTGCTCACAACTGGTGGCCCCATAAGTATGTTTAATTGTTTCATGTCGTAACAAAGAGTAAATATTGTTCAGTTAACTTTGAAATACATGTACACTCTAAATTTTTAAGCAAGCTTCATTGCATTAGTTATCACTCATTCAAACATGAAAGGAATGAGGTACACAGTAATGTTAAACAATGCTTATGGAGATTCCACTCACGCAAACATAAAATGCTGGTATCTAGATTTAAAATTGCGAAGAATATGATATCAACAAAAATGAAATTTCATTACAAATTACATTACATTTTATCACAAATCCCGTATGTTCCTTATACTGTGCTGCTGTATTTACGAGTAGTGAACTAAGGAAGAATGAAAGGATAAAATTTAGGCCTACAACGTATAGTTTGAGTACTAGAATACTAAGAGGTACCCTATTTAGTAATAAGCTTTTATATCGATGCAGCGGCACATAAACCAAACATGCAAAATAGCCCACTTCCATCATTGTGTAACACTCAGTTGGCCGCTCCGTCCGACTGGTGCTGTGGCGTCGTCTGCTCGTTAGACAATGTCACTTCCATCTGTTCAACATTGGGAGGATTCGCGGTGACATCACTCAAGATGCTGCTGCTCAACTTGTGCATGCGTTTATAACATCACGCCTGGATTATGGCAATGCTCTTCTCGCCGACCTTCCTGCTTCAGTAACATTAAGACTTCAGCGCGTAATGAATGTTGCTGCGCGCATAGTGACGAGGAAGTGAGTTTTTCACATGCACATGACACCAATTCTTCGTGACCTCCACTGGCTCCCTGTATGCAAGAGAATTGAGTTTAACTGCACTTCTCGTTTTTAAATTTCTTAACAATCTTGCCCCGTCTTATTTATGTGATTGAATTTCCATGTACCAACCTAGTCGATCACTCCGCTCTGCAAACCAACACATTCTAGTCGTGCCACATCATCAGTCAAACTTCCATCGACGAGCTTTCAGTGTAAATGGACCTATTGTTTTAATTCTTTGCCTTTTGAACTCCGTTGTGAAACCAACATATCACATTTTAAACGAAATCTTAAAACCCATTTATTCCGTTCTTTTTACAATGTTTAAGTTTTCCTCGCTTTTCATCATTGTAATGTTGCATGTATTTTAATTTCATCTGTTCAGCGTGTCAGAGCTGTCTTCGGACTGAATGATCGCTATATAAAATAAATTTTATTATTATTATTATTATTAAGCTTTGACGCTTGAAAACGTAAAGCTGAGGAAAAGATGAGGCATCTTCCATGCAACTTGAGGAGGGTTGTAGGGTTGTAGGGAATTCGGAAGGAAGCTCTGGATGTGCAGATGGGTCCTATTTTTCATAGTTCAATTTATTGAAGGTGAATTTCACCAAGAGATGCAAACAATAAAGAATATTGAGGCATGTAACAAAAAGGGTCGAGCGAAAAATAGATTCCTATTATCCTATTATTATTTTCATCTTGATATTTTTTCAGACTTTTTTTTTTTCATCGCGTTCTCTTGTTTTGTTTTGTGTGTTTGTTTGTTTGTTTGTTTGTTTGTTTGTTTGTTTGTTTTGTTTGTTTGTTTTTTTTTTGGGGGGGGGAGGTTGTTAGTTTTTTTAAATACAATACTATATCTTTTTTTTTTCTTCTTCTTTTTTTGATATGCAATAAATATACTATTAGTTTCTTTTTCTTTTTGCATCGCTATCATTTGTTTTATATTTGCCGGGCCCGGGCTACGAATGTTCATGTAAGGTACAAAGCTTCCAACACTATTACTAACAATGTATTATTGATGTTTGTCAATGCAAATTGCATCATACACAATGACATCTTACTGCAGATGTATCGTAATCATGTTACGCTCTGTTGCAGATGCGGGTCGATCGGTGTAAGACAGCACTACAGTACCTTGCTATGTGGACTGTGACGTCAGCGTTTCTCCTCGTCATAACTCACACAAACAAAGCAAACAAAGAAAGTCAAGAAAAAGATGAAGCTTCACAACAACCAATCACGTGGTCTGACGGATGTGAGCCCAACGAGCACTCGCGGCAGAGACTTCCGGTCGGCTTAGTGATTGGTGCAGAGAACACTGGAAGCGCCGTCATATTGGAACAGCTGCAGATCGACCCTCGTTTCAAAGTGGCCTCTGACACACACTTCTTCAGTGACCTTAAGAAATACAAGAGAGGCAGTCGGTTCTATCGCACCCTCATGCCATCTGCGTGTAAACTTGACATCACACTAGATTGCACCTCGTCATATCTTGAAGACGAAGAAGTCATCAGCCGAGTTCGTCAGTTCAACCGCAGCATCCGCCTCCTGGTGGTCCTGAGGGACCCAATTGACAGGGCGCTCGACGACTTCAAACAAATCAAAGGAGGAGGAGGAGCGGCAGACTTTGAGAAATTGGTGGTCGGGGCGAACGGAACAATCAACACCGCCCTGGATTTTATATCGAGATCGAGCTACGAAGTTGCTCTGTCGCTCTGGCTGAAGGCATTTCCTCTCTCTCAGTGGCAATTCATCGACGCCAATGCGTTCATGACTGACCCTGTCTCTGAACTCAACGCTGTTGCATCATTCTTCGGATTGCAGCCACGCTTCGGCGACCTTGGTGACCCCGAGGTGTCTCTGAGTGCTGCAGAGTGCTTGGAGACTGGCTGTGATCTGAGTGGGGGTAATGAACTGACGGACAGCACGAAGAAAGCCCTGCGGAATCTTTATAAACCCCACGTAAGAAGGCTCTCTGATCTCATTCAAATGGAATTGCCCTGGATGGCTAAATACTTGCACTGAATATAATTTTATGACTTATTTCTTTTCTAATTGAATAAATGTTAACTTTATCTTATTTCTTTAAATTTGTTGCACTTTTTTAAAGTTGCAACCGTGACATAATATTCAGCACGCTGTGTATTTTTCATCAAGCATACATTTAGTGACATGAATAAGGATTCAGAATAACTTCGAACTTCTAGAAAATGCAGACTTATATTTTCCAGGAAATCGGTGACATGAAAAATAACAAATAGTGACATGAAAAAATAGAACATTGAAACGAAAAATAGAAATCAGCAACAACATTAAAAACCAAACCGAGATAATATATAGAACTAATAACAGTCCTACATGACTCTCAGATGCAATGAATGTTTTGAAAATGTTTTGTATATTCCATAATTACCAAAAAGGCAAAACACTCAGAAGGTGACATAAAATATGATCAGAAAATTATTGTGCTGTGTTAAAGCAATTAATTAGCGTGTATATTTCGCCGAATTTGCTATCTCAAACGTGGCTGACATCCAGAGGCGTTGGCCTAAGCCTTTATGATTTAAGTTAGCCAAACGGAATGAACTGTGAATTTGGTAAATTCCCTCATTGCAATATAAGGAACTCTCAGATAGCAAAACTGTGGCAAGAGCACTGCTCCAGATTAATAATAATAAATAATAATAATAAAAAAATTCTCCCACTATATCCCAGGCAGAAGTCATGCAAAACCGAGATTTGAACCTCCGACTTCTGGACACAGAGCTTCATTGCTACCCGTTCGGCTACAGCACCATTGTTGCATGTAATTTTTATTAAGAAATATTGTCTCGGCTATGCTCGGGTGCCTTTGGTTTTACATGTACAAGCACTGGAAGTGAGGTCCCTTCATGTGCTGTGAAAATGCTTCCACTTGCTTAAATTTTACATCAAGCCTGATCAATAATACATATAGCAATTTATTTTGCATAGCGTCGATATCCATAAAGTATCCACACCATTCTAAAATACAAGTGATGGAAGATCGATCAAATATAACAAGGATTTAAAATTATGATTAAAATCCATTTTGGGTGAACGAATTTGCGTCCATAATTTAACTCACGAATCAAACATTATGCACAAACCCGAAATGAATGATGATAAGTACAACCTCCTGACTCATGACCCTAGCGTAGCAAAAACATGCTATGAGAAAGAATTCGAGTCAATCGTCGTCGCGAATGCTTGGTCTGTCGGTCTGGTGCTTGCTAAACGACCCCTGAAGTCATAACGCACTCAAACAAAATACCGTTTTTCGTTTACCATCAATATCATCAACACACGTGAAAGTGAAACCGCTAGTCATGTTGAATAATTCGTGTCAACTCTGATAATAAACTCGGTTCAACTCACTGATAAGCAGAGAGCAACTGCGTTGAGCAGAGTGAAGCTATCATGGCCGCTCTCAGTCCGAACGACCCCTGTTCCTTCTCGCGACCTGATGTCTGCCAACTGACCCACCTGCATTTGGATCTGGACGTGGATTTCGTTGAAAAAGTTCTGAGAGGAAAAGTTGTCCTTTCAGCGAAGAAGAAATCTGCCGACGCCCGCCTCCTGGTCAGAATATCTCTGTTTTAATGCCCGATTTTTACATTAATTGCGTACCGAGAGAGCGGATCTGTATTTAAAAAGAAAAAAAAAAGCTATGTACCGTAACTATATATGTAGAAACCCAGCGGTATCCGTGCTCAAATTAGCTGCATTATGATTATTATTATGATAATAATTATGTAATATGTAGCCATGTATCTGTGGGGATAATATAATTATCAATATAAAGGCTTGGATTGGAACGAGATTGTGCTCAAATGAGACTGTTGTCAGGTTATGTAACCGAGGATTCAGAATCAGAGAATGATTGTTGGTTACATTTTGTGGAACTAGGCTGCATATAGTATAATAGATATAGCTGCATTCTGTAGCAATAATCTGTGGAATGTGGGTGTCCTTATAGTAATAGGAGTCTTGCAACGAGATTAGGCTGCGTACAGATTTGACCTAAATTCACTGGACAACGTTCACAGCAACGTACTGAGTGCTGCTTCGCGGTTAATTCGGAGTGGCTCTATTTTTATTTTTATTTTTATTTTTATTTTTATTTTTATTTAGTGGGCACTGACTACATGTCATGGCCCTCTCACTACTCAATAGGGGCCATATTTCCTAGTCAACCACCATCACATCCCAAGACTCCAATTATGTAATTTCTATGACAGATATGTAGAGATAGGGAGCTAATTTTAATAACCATAGCCATTGGCAAATGATACTTTATTGAAAGTGTTGCTTATACATATAATGTCCAACATTCCTTCCATTTCAAATAAACTCATCAAGTCCTTAAAATGCATGATTTCTATTTCAGGTGTTGGATACCCGTGATTTGAAGATTGTTCGTGTGACTGATGAGTCATCGGGTGCAGATATCGTGTTCACCCTCCATGATGCTGTTCAAGCGTTTGGGTCCAAACTGGAAATCAGTCTGCCTGCTGCATCCAGCACTGAGTATGGGCATTAAATCAACAGAAGCCCTTCAGTCGATCAATCACTATAGTTATTTGTATCTATGATCGCTATCTTGAAATATCACCAGAGTTCATTGACTCATTAGCGATTCAATGATTGATTATCTTGATTGTATCCAGGTCACCGTGATCTGGCCTTTGATCATGGAGAGTACTAGCATTATTTTCATTCTCAGATGAGCTGCCTTCAATAGAACTCTCATATTTGAATTCCTTTATTGGAGCAACTTTCAAATGAGTAATCAAAGTGCAATTAAGCATCGATCATTGTAATGTTAGAACTTTGTTCCTAAATTCCCTAGTTTTCCATAAAAATTCCAGTTCTCTGTCAATAAATGAGTCTGTGTTCGAGTTCTTCATGTGCAGTATTTTTGCAGAGTGAAGATTGTGATTGAATATGAAACATCCCCTCAGTCCACTGCTCTCCAGTGGCTCAGCGCTCAACAGACGGCTGGCAAACGCCATGAATTCCTCTTCAGTCAGTGCCAGGTCAGAGCTCACTTAGGTCACTGCCCTCAGACTAACCCTCAATGACCTCAGGCCATCCACGCTCGCAGTCTTGTTCCGTGCCAAGACAGTCCGGCCGTGAAGATGCCGTACTCTGCCAAGATCTCCGCTCCTTCCCAATTGGTAGCGCTGATGAGTGCGGTGCGGCAGGAGCAGGTTGCTAATGGCAACAAGCGAAGCCACACCTTCAGCCAGGAGGTGCCTATCCCCAGTTACCTGATTGCGCTTGTGGTTGGAGATCTGGACTCACGCAGAATTGGACCACGCTCGCTGGTTTGGGCCGAGAAGGAAACCGTGGAAGCGGCCGCCTTTGAGTTCTCTGAGGTTGAGTACGTTGACCTTTGACCTTATTTAACGCTTTCTGCTGCAGACGGAAGCTATGCTGGCTGAGGCAGAGGGTCTTCTGGGGCCATACGTCTGGGGCGTGTATGATCTACTGGTCCTGCCCCCTTCTTTCCCGTACGGTGGAATGGAGAACCCTTGTTTGACTTTTGTCACTCCAACACTGCTTGTGAGTTGTTGGTAATTGTGGTGTTTGATAATGTGTTATGACACGAAGGCCGGAGATCGCTCGCTGGCCACGGTGGTCGCCCATGAAATCACTCACTCCTGGACGGGCAACCTGGTCACCAACAGTTCTCCCGAGCATTTCTGGTGAGTGACGAATGTCTCTGTGACTGAGGTTCACGCCATGTTGCAGGCTCAATGAGGGTCACACGATGTTTGTGGAGCGTAAAATAGCCAGCCGCATGCGTGGCGAGAACTTCCGTCACTTTGACGCGATCGGAGGATGGAAAGACCTCAGTTACACTGTGAGTTGCTTTGCAGGTTGAATGAGGGACACACGAAATATGTGGAGAGGATAATTGAGGGGAGGTTAGCAGCAGGAGATGGGGAGAGGAGGCGGCACTTCTCAGCCGCAGGGGGATGGAGGGACCTTGAGCACCAGGTGAATTTGACCTTGACCTCCTCTGATACGAACCTCGCTTGCAGGTCAAGGACGTCTTGGGGGTCGAGCATCCGTTCACGGTGCTTGTGCCGTGCCTGAACGGCGTTGATCCAGACGATGCCTTTTCGACCGTTCCCTATGAGAAGGGCCACTCTTTGCTCATGTACCTGGAGCAACTGCTGGGCGGACCTGGTGAGCTCACAGCTGGAACGTCGCTCTCATGATTTCTGCTCTTTCTCACAGAGATCTTTGAGCCGTTTCTGCGTGCGTATATTGATGAATTCAAGTACAAATCAATCGACACGAACGAATGGAAAACTTTCCTCTACAAATTTTTCAAAAACCAAAGCAAAGTCCTCGATACGGTTGATTGGAACGCATGGTTCAACCTCCCCGGAATGCCTCCCGTTAAACCAAAGTCAGTTTCTTGTTCTCTCATCTGATTTCCAACCTTTTTCTTTTTTAGCTTTGACCACAGTCTAGCTGATGCGTGTCAGTCGTTGGCCTCTCTCTGGTCCTCTGCTTCAGATGATTTGAGCGCATTTTGCGCTGATGACATCGCGAACATGTCCTCTTTCCAACTCCGAGAATTCCTCTCAATTCTTCTTGATGGCGTGAGTACCTTTGTCTTGTGTATGAAGCATTTTGATGAGGGGTCAGCTTGGCTTACCGCATATGTTTATGTACATGCAATATTACATAAATTGTATATCTTTTTTTTCTCTAGTCAGTTTTGCCAGAAAAGAAGATAATTCGCATGGATGAAGTTTATCAATTGAGCGTAATGCAGAATTCCGAAATCAAATTCAGGTCAGTTGCTCTTGTCTGCACGCTCAAAATGACCTTTGACCTGCAGGTGGTTGCGCCTCTGTTTGAAGTCCCACATGCAGCCGGCCATTCAGGCCGCACTGGACTTCGTCAACCAGCAGGGACGAATGAAGTTTGTGCGTCCACTCTACCGGTCAGTCTCCCATCAAATGACTTTCTTTTTCTTTTTTCTTTTTTCTGATAATTTAACCTGATTGTGAATATTTATTTCAGTGATATGTGCGAGTGGAGTGTTGCAAGACCAAAGGCTGTGAGTAATTACAAAGCGAATGAGACGAGTATGCATCCCCTGACAGCATCCATGATTGCCAAGGACATCAGCGCATTTGACTGAAAAATAAATTCATTCTCAATTCATTCAATTCTTGTTATGCTCTGTGAGTGAAATTTAAGACTGTAAAGGTACCACCGATTAAAGGTATCTGATGTCTAATTTTAAGTCTAGATTGCTGTACGAGTTGTGTGTCCCATGTTTCTGAAATTTGGCACCAATTATGCTGGCCGATCCCTGAATGACTCAGGTTGGAGTGCATGTGTTGTTAGAGAACTCCACTGTAGGAAAAGAAGTTTGTTAAAGGAAATCAAACAGGGGCCTTAGTGGATGGAGGCCAGTTTATTCAAACACGCTGGTCACTAATTGATTAGAGGAAAGTGACACTCAATCCAAAATGGTTATTTGCTTGTAGATTAATTACAGAAATAGGTAGGAGAATAGCTCACCAGAAGGTAGTGTATCGAGAAAGGCTATTCTACTCAGAGATAAGAATAATTCTGTTGAGTCCAATTTTGGCTTCAGGCATTTTGTGCTAGATCGCAACTCAGACACATATCAATAGTTTAATCACTTCAATGTCATGAGATAGAAATACCAAAAGCTTCAAATTTCCAGTCTACGACTATCCCAGTGCTAAGTGCAGTTCTTTTTTCTTTTTCTTTTTTTTCACATGTGTAGATTTCACAAAGTGTATTCAATTGGCGTGGTTTACTATCTCAACTCTGTTCAAAATGCTAGTAGTGATGAAAATTCGCCAGAGATTTATCTTCAAGATCATAACGCACTTTCAGAAACTCAAGAGAAGTAACATCTGTGTCTATGCATAATAATAAAGCGATTTGTTGACATACTACAGCGAGACGGAGGTGCGCTACGCTTCTACAAAGCGATATATAATAATGTTGCAGTAATTCCCCCCTTACAATGTTAAATGTATTATCAATAATAAGCAGCCGAGAAAGTGATTGAAATGTTAAAACTCGAGTGAGTCAATATTGCATGCTGAGATCTTTTAAGCGTGAAATCTGGAGAAATCGTTAGAGCTGCTTCATTAATCGAGCGATAATAGGTTCACTCCTCGCTTCACTGACTTAGGTTATTACTAAGGTTACTTCACTACCCATACGGCCATACTGGTTTTATTTTATAGAAATAATACTAATAGTTTTGGATGCGAGACAAGTTTCGTATAGGATACCCTAGCTGACACACTACAGCTAGACTCCACGGGTCTTGGCGTGCACCTAGGTCCCCAAGGGTTGCGGAGCAGTTCCTACACATCTTAAACGTAGTGTATACGCTACACTACGGCTTGGGGAGCTGGTGTGCACCTAGCCAAATTCACTTATGCTAAGGTTACCTTTCCCACAGCTCTCCACTACCCATATTGATTTAGTATCCCATATTATAGACTCCACTGGGGAGCTACTACAGACTGGGCCACGGTGATGCACAGAATATCCCACCAAACACATGAATCCGGTGCAGTGTCTTTACAGGGCTCGAAATAAGACTCAACTACTTGCCAATGGGGGGTAAAAATATTCTCACTGGCGAGTAAAAATGTCAAGAATGGTCACCAGATGGCGAGTAAAAATTTAGCTCTCCAGATAAAATGTAAAGGGCAGATTCTTTGGTCAGCCCCAAGCAATAGATTTTTACTCAATCCTTAGTTAAAAAACTGAACCCTGTGAGCCCATGCAAGCGCCAAATATCATGCGGGCAAGTTTGAATTAGCTGACGCCATGTCGAGTTGTTGACGCCAGATCAGATGAGTTAATTGTGGCGCCGTCATTGGTTTTACTGCATCCACATCTTTTTAAATGAAGTCGTGTCTTTACTCTTAGGTAGAGTATGTTATATTGGTAGTTAGCCTGACTACTATACAGTCAGACCCCGTTAATCCGCCCTCCTCCGTTCCCAAGAAAACTGACGGTTTAATGAAAAGGGCGGATTACATTTCAGACCACAAATTGATCAAAATTGTGTGTCATTTTGAAACACCCAAAACCCATGTCATGCGTTAGCGTAGTAGCATATACCATCAGGAATAAAGCAGGAGATAAACAAGACCTCATAAACGATCACATGAGGCCAATTAAAGATTTTTATTGTTTGAAAAAATTTGTGATGGTTATTTGCTTAGCGGCATTATTCAATCTGCTTGTGATAAGCCATTCCACCACGCCCACTCTGTGTATTTCATCTCTATTTTATTGGTTCGCTGCCTCCGACTCCTCGAATCTCTTGAAATACATGTATAGCATTAATGGGCGCACATGCTGCCTCGCTTCCCCTGCCAAGACTTCTTTCGCGGGCTCAGATCCACTCGCTTCTCCACTCGATTGATCTCCACTCACAACTTCGTCATCTCGTTCGTTCCGCTCCTGAACATCGCTTAACCCAGCGACCAATTAAGTTAAAGACTTAACAGAATTTTCGCCTGCGATTTTAACGCTAAACAAGTTAATTAAACAAACGGTTGTTGTTAAACTGACCCGACTTCAAAGAAATCGCCGACAATTAGTGTGTCGTGGCTGATGTTTGTTTTCGACACGCTATTTGAGGGGCGGATTACATGTGTTGTTTACAATGGTAAAGTGTAGATTCGTTCCCTAGAATCGTGATCAGAGGCGGATTAACAAAAAGGGCGGATTACATGACACAATTAACATTACAAACGATTCGTCCCTGAGATTTTATGGCGGATTACGAAAAGGGCGGATTACATGACGGCGGATTAACGGGGTCTGACTGTAGTATATGTAGTAGCAGTGGTTTGTGATTTTATGGATCGTTGCTTCCATCATCCCCTCACTGACACAGCATTTGATATCGGCGTGGACAAGTCTGTGCGTTTTCCCTTGTAATTTTCATTTGTTGGCTGTCTTGGCTCACCAAATTCAGAGTGGACACGTGGCCATTACAACATACCAGCATAACCCAGTAGATGGAAACACACTTTTCCAGTGGCAGAGTGAAAGTACTGAATGCTTTTGACGCATTGCTAATTAAATAAAGGTGCAGTACATGGTGGTGCATGGTCACATACTATTGACCTAAACTCAAATTGGTTGAGAGAGTGACAGAGTATGTATCAAGGACGTACATGTATAAAATAATTGCGTTTTAGGCTATATTTTTCATCAGATTTTCTGGCAAGTAAAAATATATTTTGGTGAGTAAAATGTTCCTGTTTACTCGCCACCTTTAATATGATGCAAGAAAAAATTAAAAATAAATGTAAAATGTTCCTGTTTACTCGCCACCTTTAATATGATGCAAGAAAAAATTAAAAATAAATATCTCTTCTTAACTAGCTTAATTGCTTTGAATATTCATCCCACACTAGTCTTATGTTGCCATGGGTAACGGAGCATCTTTCAGAGTTCACATCATAACCCGAACTGTGACCCGTTGTAAATGCCTTCCATTGGCTAAACTTGTAAGCACAAAATCTTTTCACAGTAAAAACTGTTAATAGAAATAGAATGCTCTGTTCAAGCTCTTTACAGTGATAACTTTCATTGAAAAATTGCATACTGGTATGTACCCATACTAATTGCTTGAAACGATCTCTAATTAACGCTTTTTCCTCATTAAAATAGTTCATGATGACTACAGGTCAAACAGGGGGTCTATTAAAATTTAAAATAAACCAGTTTATTGTTAAAAATAAACATTATTGTTGTTGCATTTTGAATTTAAGATGTTGATCTACCATTCTACCCGTGTACAGTGAAACCTCAAAATTTAAATATTTTCTTTGTTTTATCCTTATGCTCTTACGCTCAGTGCAACTTTAGACTGATTTCATCGTGACGGGTTATGTCAGCTAATTCCTGCCAATCATGCCACTTCAATGACGTTGCAGTGTAAACATGTTCGGCAGTAATGTAACATACTGGTAATTAAGGATGGCAAATAGCGTATGAGGAATGTTACAATAAACTGAAAATGAATTCATTTGATTTTGATGTGACCTTTGACCTCTGTATTGTGTATGGTGGCCAAGAGGGTCTTGATTGATTGTTTCACAGGTCAAGTGTAACCTCAGCATATCCCTTGTGTAACTTTAATTTAGTTATTTCAAGCAATATAACAAGCCACATAAGAAGTTAATTACCATGGCAACATTATTTGACTGTATATCCCTCCCTTACCCTTGTAGGATTATGGGATATGAGTTCTGCTATGGTCTTCAACATCATGACCTGAATGAACTGAGCAGCATTTGCAAAATCCTCCTTAGTGAAAATCAATTATTTGAATAATGATGATGTAATTTAATGTTTCAGGATGAATCAGGTACAGCAGAAGGTGAGCTGTGCGTTTGAGACCGAAGTCATTTCTGGTGAATCCTCCCTCAAACGACCTCATCAGTCCTTCAAGGTCATTGCCAGCACACGCCTCAAAGCATCAGCTGTTGAGAGTGACATAGAGAACGGCGCGTGTTCAGAGAAGATAGATGGAACCTGCACGTTCGTGGCTCTCCACAATGATCGACCATGGCTGTGGGCCAGACTCGATCGCAAACCCACAAAATCCATCGAGAAGAAATTCAAGAAATATCAGCAACAATTAAGAAACTGGGAGCAGAATCCAAAAGGGAAAGAAAGACCCCCTGACTTCCACTGGGATGCAGTGAAGGACTTCAAGGAAGCTCCGGATGACTGGATCCCCGCCCATCGGGTGCCGATCGTGGAAGGGATCCCTCAGCCCGATCGATACGGGCACATGCCCGGGTGGCTCCCCCTGGCGGCAACGGCACGCCAGTACTGCTGGCATTTGGATACGGTGCAACTGGACGCTGGATTATGTTTGCTGCTGGAGCAGAAAGAGGATCAACTACTGGAGGTCAGAGTTGAACGTCTGGATTCGTTGAAGGATTGCACTTTGGAGCTGATTGGCACCAACGTCAACGGCAATCCATACTTGATAGGAAGCAAGGCAGCTCCTCTGCACATCCTGGTGCAGCATGGATCCATTGCCGTCAGTAGAGCTCCGTCACCTGAATACGATGCCCTTGTCAAGTGGTTCAATGAGGATTCAGACAGCGCAGTTGAGGGTCTAGTCTGGCGCTGTGCCAACGGAATGCTGTACAAAGTGCACCGCCACCACCTGCAGCTGCCATGGCCCCTGGAGCAGAAGCCTCGATTGTGCCGCTCTGCCGTCACCATCAACGTCGATCTGAGCCTGTTTACGGACGTTGATTTTGAAGAGAAACCGCTGTTTACTAAATTGGGACGTCTGCATGGTAAGACATACGACTCTCTGTGCGACATTCAGTTGTAATAAATTTTGTTTGACCCAACTCTAAAAAATTCAAGTATAATTCAATTTATTGGAAAATTCAGAAGCGTATCCTACGTACAATCCACGCAAAACGCGCCATTTTGGGAAATAGACAGAGAGAAAAGATTTCTAAGTACAGACCACCTGAGAAAACCACTCTCGACACTAACATCAACACAATCATAGCGACAGACTAGCGACCGCCTTCGAAGCAACGTCCTCAAAATCAGCTGCAGCTGTAATGGCAAGACCAGAATTGGACAGGATCTCTCTCGCTTCGGTCACGTTGTTTCCTAAAAGAGAGGAGAGAAATAATGTACACTCATCCTAATAAAATCCCACCTTCCAACCGACACACAACAGGGATCTTGAGGTCAAGGTCATTTGCAGCATTCACAACTCCGTTAGCAATGGTTCTGCAGTCAACGATGCCTCCGAACACGTTCACCAGAATGGCCTTGACCTGGGGGTCAGAGGTCAGGATTTTGAAGGCGTGGAAGACCTGCTCCTCGGTCACTCCACCACCGCAGTCGAGGAAATTGGCTGGCTCTCCCCCGTGCAACTTAACAATATCCATCGTAGCCATGGCCAAACCAGCTCCATTCACTTGAAAAGTAATTGTTGAAAATCAACAAAGTGCAGTGAGCGGGCTTCATACCAAGGCAGCCAATGTTGCCCTCCATGCCAATGTAGTTCAGGTTGTGAGAAGCGGCCTTCACCTCACGCGGGTCGCTCTCTGTCGTGTCGTTCAGGGCGAAAATCTCCTTCTGCCGATACTCAGCATTATCATCAAAGTTGATCTTTGCGTCAAAGCAGACGACTGAAAACGAAAGAGAAATAAGAGATGAAGAGGGAAAGGGTAGGAGCACCTTCTCCCTGCGGGGTCTCGCCAAAGGGATTAATTTCCACTTGCGTGGCGTCCACTTTGAGAAAGAGTTTGTACAACGCTTTGATCTGCTCAGCCGCCTGCGAGGAAAGAGGTCAGATGAGCAGGTAGAAAGAGGCGGCGTTTACCTCAGTCAGGCGTGCTCCTTCGAACTGCAGATTCTTGGCCATCGTGGTGGCCTGTTCGTCTGTGACTCCCTTCGTGATGTCAATTCCTTCCTGAAATCATTGTGAATAATCAATTCAATCATCTGTGTTGCTTACCTTGAAAATGAGCTCAGGTGTCTTATCAGCCACCTCCTCAATGTCCATGCCACCCGCAGGACTGCCCACCATCACCGGCCCAGCGTATCCACGGTCCATCAGGATGGCAAAGTAGGTTTCACGTGAGATATCCAGCGCTTTGGCAACCATCACCTTGCTGACCATGACCCCATCTGGACCCGTTTGCTTCGTCTTCAGCTTGTGGCCCAACATGGACTCCACTAATCCAGCCACTTTGCTGGCACTGAGACAGCAGTCAACAGGTGCACAAGCAAAGAAGCAAACTCACTCTTTTGTAAGGTGAACGCCTCCCTTGAATCCGTTGTCAAACACGCCCTTCCCCCGGCCTCCTGCCAGGATTTGCGCCTTCACCACGTATTCATCGCACTCTGTGTAAATAGGCATGACCTTTGATCCTGTGAGCACCCTGTCACTCACTGAATTCTCTTGTGATGCCCTTGGCTTCTTCAGCGCTGCCTGCCATGCGGAACTTCTGCACATTGATGCCATTCTGGTCCATCAACTTCTTGCTCTCAAACTCCTGAAGATTGAGAGCTCTTGTGGGAGTGCATGCTGCCAACACCTGAAGATGAAATCAATGTTTCTCATCTCTCTTTTTCTTCATGTTTATCTCAGGCAAAGCTTATTATTACAAACTCAGATATATGAAGGGTTCAAGGAAATATATAGGTCTGGAATCACCATAAGAGCCATGTCTTTCAACATTACGAGGTCAAGGTTCAAGCAAACTGCTATAATGCTACTAGCATTTAACAACCCTACTTCTGTTATTGTCAGACCCACCGTATGTAATCTAATGAAGGCTGGGCAAATAGTGAAATAACCCGAATGACGAATATTCGGGTGGTAACTATTCGCCGAATCTGATGCTGAATACGCGGAGCATTGTTTTGGCTGAATGATTTTGGAACTGACACTTTATATGGATACATGTAGAGGGAAAGGGGGAATGCATTATTGGAGAAAACAGAGCAAGGGACTCAATGAGATCATGGTATCACCATGTGTAGATAGATATAATTATTTTATTTGCTGAAGCAGTCTCAAGCAGATATCGCTGTGCATGAGCTAGCAGCTTACGCAGAGGAGGAGGGGATGGGATGCACGCAGTCTCGATGCTGCGGGTCGCCTTTAATTGAGCCGCGTATAGCTTGCTGTGCCTTTAGCCGAAGTTTAGCGGGATGGGGGAGGGTAAGATTTTATTTCATGGTAATTGACATGGTCTTTGTCTTTGAAGTGTTAACCATTAACTCGTCGTCGAGAGTTATCTCTGTCCTCTTAGTCTATTGAGATTGTTTCAACAGGTTTTGAAGACATTAAATGCTGAAAATGGTTTTTCCACTATTCTGGTTAAAACACGAATAAACGAAGCTTCGGGGGCACCCCACTATTAGCCAAATAACAAACACGAATATGTGCCCAACCTTAAATCTAATTGTATCTACTATTGTCTTCTTATTTTGTTTTGTTCTGCATACAAAACTGTCTTTTTTGACATGCAATAAATATATTATTATTATTATTATATTTTATTGGTAATAATCACACTATTTAAATCCAAAATTACATTTGCAGTGAAGGTGAACAATACAAACTACAGAGCATGCAAACAAAAGAAATTTTTTGTCATGGCAGCAGACCAGCTGAGCAGTGAGCTCCTGAGCAGTGAGCTAGATCAAGGTGACATACAGATACTGTTGTACTAGCTGACATACTACAGCAACACAGGTATGTGGACCTTGCCTGATTTATCTGTGCTACTGTTGTACATCCAGAGTGCAGCAGTTGGTTCAAGCACTCTTAATATTCAACTCGAACAATGATACAATCATCGAATCAGCATTTGATTATCATTATCATCATCATGATTATGATTTACAAAAATTCATCATTTCAACATTTGATAATCATACGTGATTCTCAAGAGATAGATCCCACATATGATAAAAGTTCCTTCAATCAACCCATTTAGTTGGCAGCGTAATGTAGATATTTGATGCTTTGAGAATATTTTAAAATTCTATGATAAATGATTGCTAGATTTGAGGGATGAGCGGCAGTCAATTGATGAGGGTCGTTGGCCTGTCACTGGAACAGCTGCAGTCAGCAGTGAGATACGAAGCGATCGGAGGTCACGGTAATAAAACGGAGTTCACGCGAATTAGAGAAATGGCAAGGACTCATCGATGATGCAATACAATCAAAATATATTTAGAATACTACCAATCGAAGAAATATGAAAACATCTCTTTAATTACCCCACGATTCCTGAGCAAAGTTCGCTCACAAATTTGGATTCCTCTGCCTAAGAGCGCCGCCATCTTGGAATGACCCTGTCACGTGATCCTCTCGCGACATTTGAACCAAATTACAGCTCTTGTTAAGAAAAATATAGTTCAACATACATATCTCTATATCTTTGTTTCTTGAACATTAAACTAATATTTAATGGATTAATATATTTAATAGATATATATTGATTTCTTTGAGTGATTATTCAGTGATTCCATGTGGATTCTGCACTGCTTTTTCGAGGATATTCTACTGCGCGGTGCTGGTGTTTCTCATCCTGGTTCTTTGTGAATTCCCCGGACGAAAACATTCGGTGAGAAATGAAAACACGTGCAGATGCAGGGAGGAGATGAATATGGCAAAACGTCCTCGGCTGCAAAGGGCACCGGGCAGTCATGGCAGTAGGGGTACCTAGTATCATGGCCAATATTGAACTTACCCTAGGGCTGTGTGACGACTGTTGACAAACTCGCATTCATACGCACAGAGCGAATGACTCGGTGACTAGTCAGTGAATGAGCTGTGTGAAAGTGTGTTAGCAAAAAAAAATAATAATAATAATTTGATCAAGTATCAACTGATGTCGATGCGAATGGTACAGCAATGAAAGCTGCTATCTGTATATAATTCAGCTGAATTTTTGTTGTCTTTATCTAACTTAACACCAGAGATATTCAAAATTTTTTCTGGATTAAATCTTTCCCCTCTGGGGAAACGTCTCTGCGTCTAGATTAAATCAAGTAATAAGTATTAAAATTACTAATTAGGAGCACTTGCCCAATCAACCCGGACCCCAAATTATGCATTTAGCTCTTTAGGAGGAGGGTCCCCCATCGCTCTATAAAGGGTGCTATGATTTTTATTGCGGTATAGAGACAAAATGGATATCCGTGTGGAAAGTAAGCTTTATGACATACAATACATGCATGATCATGATGCATGTTAGCTGACATACTACAGCGAGCCCGATGGGTCTACAGACCTCGTCCGATAATCTGTGCTAGATGCATGTATAGTTATGAGGTACTCCTGTTGTCTTTCATTCTTGCACTAGCTCACTAATATGAGATTTGGGGGTCCAGGTTAATTCGGCAAGTGAACCTCAAAGTATTATAATTATAGACTTTTTTTTAGATTTCTTTTTGAATATTTGTAATTCTTTTTTTATTCTTTTTGAATATTTGTAATTCTTTTTTTATTAAGTGTATAGCCAAGTCACTATAGCCCATTTAGATAAAAGAAAAATTTGAGATTATCACTAAAATCACAATTATCTCATTATCTGCAGTTGGATGACATGGAGTGTGATTCTGCTGAGCTGAACTCCCTGGCCGCTCCGTCACTGCAGACTGAAGACAACAGTGAGGAGGAAGAGGAGGAGGAGGGGGGAAGGGTGGAGTTCCATGACCATGCTTACATAGACACAGGTAAGTGTTTCATGTGCAGCCGTTCCTCAGCCAACTCTCCTGTTTAGGACTTGTGGCCGAAGGTTCTGACCTGATGGCCATCCAACCAATTGTCCTGGTCAGCTCAGACGGAGGCCTCCTAACCCCCTCAGAGGCAACGCTCGCCTCAAATTCTCAGCTGGGTGATGAATGCATGCACCGCGTGGTGCTGGTTCCCTCCTCTTCCCTTGTGGAAGGTGGGTCCCCGCCTCCCTCCTCATTTCCCTGCTCACGCTCTCCTCTCGCAGGGGCCTCTGAGACGGTTGCCACTGATGACAATTCCGTTGTACAGATCAAGATGGAGCCGCCTGCCTTCACAGGTTTGCTTTTCTTGGCCTTGGGCGCTCGTCATCAATTGTTCTCTGAGAACAGAAACGACCAAAAAGGCGGCCAGAACCACTCAAAAGCAGAGGAAGCCAGGGCCCAAGGACAACGTGTGGCAACAGCCGGCCTCCAACGTCTCTCAATCCTGGTTCACCACCAAAGATGACAAAATGGCCCTGCAGGTCAAAGGTCACCAGTGGAAGCAGGGTCAGTGGTCGCATGAAGAAGTTGACCTGCTCAAGACCAACATTGCCCACTACTGCCAGGTAGCATTACCCTATCCTTCTCCTTCGCTCTCTCACTCAATTGGTTGGCAGAAGCGGCATATCGAAGACCCTGCAAGCGTCATCTTCAACATGTCCAAGGACGAACGCAAAGACTTCTATCGCACTGTGGCCAGGGGTCTGGAGCGGCCGCTGTTCTCCGTGTATCGCCGTGTGGTGCGCATGTACGATCGGAAGAACCACTTGGGGAAATACACCCCAGAGGAGATTAAGGCTCTGAAGGAGTGAGTGGCTTTACCAGTGTGTTAGCACAGCAGTGTTTGGTTGTGTCTTGCAGATTGCGTTTGAAGCATGGGTCTGATTGGGCGACCATCGGCACTTTCTTGGGTCGGAGCGCATCATCAGTTAAAGACAGGTGTCGCCTAATGAAGGATTGCAACGCTGGTGAGAGACGCCCTGCTCTTGTGTGTTTCCTCTAAATTGTGATGCGCAGGCAAGTGGCTTCCTGAGGAGGAGGTGCGCCTCACGCAGGCAGTGTACGACCTGTCAGGAGCGCCTCCTGGTGATGAGGTCACTCAGGGCTTATCGTGGGCCCTGGTGGCCGAACGTGTTGCCACTCGGTCAGAGAAGCAGTGTCGCACAAAGTGGTTGAACTATTTGAACTGGAAACAGAAGGGGGGTGTGGAGTGGACGCGGCAAGATGACCTCACTCTCATCAGGAAGCTCTCTGAGTTGGCCGTCACGGACGACACGCAGGTGGACTGGGCGGTCATGGCACACGAACTGCAGAGCGCACGGTCACCGCAGTGGTTGCGCGGCAAGTGGTGGACGATCAAGCGACATGTGGACGGCTACCAGTTGATGTCGCTGCCAGGTGAGCAGGGCGGCCTCTGTGCTCACATTCACTCACTTTGTGATGCTCAGAAATCCTGGATGCGCTGAAATCCATGGGCCTGTTAGATGTCAAGATGGTTGACTCAACTCGCATTAAAGATTCGAGCAATTCGCCATCAGGGAAATCTGTGCACATTCCTGTCTCTGCTGTTGGAGGTCGGTTATTCACTGACATGCGATATTCTTCTATATATGTATTCCTGATTTCAGCTGATGACTCTTGTGGTGGAGCAAATCAGCATTACATCATGCAGACGGCGGGACAGGCAGCTGTTCTCTTTCAGCCAACGAACCTAGTCGGCTCAGAGCACATTGTTGTTCATATGTTGCCCCAGATGCACAGTGATGCGGAGGTCAGAGGTCATTGTCTCATTTGTGAATCATTTTGAATTTTGTATTTCCAACCAGGGTAAGGAACACATCCTGATCCAGCCGCAACAGCCACAGGAGGAAGTCTGTCTGCAGCTGGTTGAGCAGAGCATCATCAGTCAGCAACTGCCTGCTCCCGCTCTTTCCTCCGCATCCTCCTCCTCCTCATCATCATCTGACGGTCACCAGAATCTTGTGCTGGACTCCGACCCCATGGACATGGGAAACGTGACGGTCGTGTCAATGCCGTCTCCCTCAGAGGAAGAGATGCTGGCCTCTGCCTCATCTGCAGGGTCATCGGTAGAGTTCACGGCCGTCACAGACGTTCACGATGACCTCCTGCTGCACAAGATGAGCTCCCTCAGCGGTCAGTTGTGTGTGGGTCATTTGGATGTGAATTTCATGTATACTTCTAGATCCCATGCTGGCAATGGAAAATGCAGACCTCATCTCAATGGATAAATCCGTGGACATTGAATCGTCTTAGAAATCTCATCTCATCTATTATTAATATTATTCGTAAATTCTGATCATGTTTCAATAAATTATGTCATTTAACGTAAAATCAATCTCTTGATTGATTGCTTGAAATTTTATGGTATTGGATATTTGCATGCTTTTCTATTAGTTTCTGTAGTATTTTTTACTTGTCACATTGGACCGCAAAAGATTTTAAAAAATAGTCCACATTAGCACACCACAATATTCGATGCATGCAGCCAATTTTGAGTACGATTGAGAGATAACTACTGTTTACTGAGTGCATGGTGACCCTCGTGTGTGTTTGAGATGTGTGTGTAAAATGCGTATGACTAGAATTAATCCTTCAAATGTTGTTAGTCAATCATCAGAGAGTTTGAAACTAGCAACTCGTGAAGCAATGATTGAACTAATTCCACAATATGTAGCCAAGCCTGGAACCCTTGATTACATAATGGATAAGTGGCTCCATTCCTGAAACCACCAAATGTGGAGAACTGAGCGTAATGATTGTAGTTTCAAAAGAATCATAAACCATAAATATCAAGTTTTATAATAAACACAGTTATGTTAAAACATATTCTTGCACCCAAATCGTCAAAATGCGGCTCAATGATAGATAGAACGTGCAAGTGGATACCTCAGCAACAGTAAAGCACATTCCACAAAACAATGACGACCCCTCTTGCCATGAAAAATACCTGTTGTACAGTACATAATTTCGGCAAATAAAACAAATTCTGTGAAGAAACTAAAAATTGTAAATATACGTTTTATTATATCGAGTATTGATGAAGAAAGACATGACAACAATGGAGCATTTGATTGATGGAATGCTGATGATCAAGAAAATTTCAACCCACATTGTGAATATACAAATTGGCACATAGGCAGAGCAAAATGAGCGAAACAGCATTGCAGTAGATGAGCTTGCGAAACCTTGGCTCCAAATCGCCCTGACGATACCAGTAGATCTGCAAGAAGAAAGAGGCAACCGTGGACTCCAAAAAACAATCGTTCACTGACCAGCGTTAAATGAGAGCCACAGATGACAGTGATGCAGAACGCAAAGTACACGTTGATGCCTCTTGGGGGCCAACTGGGGAATGCAATGGCGCTGATGACAGTCACCTGGGAAGACTTGGGATTATATGCAAAAGAAACCCTTGCACACTAACAGTAACAAAGAGGGATGTGAAAGTGCCTACAATCAGGTTGAGTACGCGATCCTGCAAAAGAGACATGAGAAGAGGTTGGTGAGCAACTGGTCGCTAATTACGCTCGGCCTAGCGTCTCCAAACAGAGGCTTGCCAGCTGGGTCATCATAATATGGGTGGGGGGCATATCGACTGGAGCGACAGTGCTCCATCGTGTCCTCCTTGGGGTCAGGCACTGTAGGGGCCGGGCCCTGTGCATCCAGTGCCTGGTACGCAGCCATCCTCTAATCGCCTAAGAGAAAATTAAATTGTAAAATGGGTATGATGGTGTAGCATGAGACAATTAATGATCACACTTATTTACAACAGTCAAGTACTGCCGGTCGCAGGCAAACGCCAGTACACAACTGAACCTAAGTTCAAATCAAATTCTGGGTGACTTAAGTGAGTTATTAAGTGGAGTCAGTGGAATTCAATCAGCACCATATGTTCACTTGTCATATTAACCCAGACCTCAAATTCTGATTTAAAGGGATGGGGAGCTAAATTTTAAGTGATGTTCTATAGACTCATAGCACCAATTGATAGCATTCCGTGCCAAATTCACCATGCCTGGATGCAAGCGTAAGGAAATAATGCATTCCAAATATTGGGGTTAGCATTGGGCTTATGGAAGAATGGCTTCCATTACGAAGTATAGGAGGCAAACGTCAGCTGAGGGCTTGCCGTGATTGGTCCCGTTCCCCTCGTGAAGCTATCGATTTCAGCCAATCAGAGCAGAGCATCTTCGCCATAAAAGGACATTTCTGTTAGGGCTGGGCGGATATTGCTTTAACACGGATAACGGATATCCGTGTTACTAATATCCGACGGATACGGATACGGACACGGATATTTATGCCCAAACACGGGAGCATGCACCTGCAGCGTAATGCCCTAGCGCCTGGCACACGCTGTGAGCGCGAAAACCACGCTCTGCCTGCAGCAGTTAAAGACAAGCGACCTTGACCTACTGCTGTCATCTTTCTTGCTTCTTGTACATTTCTTTTATCAAAACGTTCATAATAAGTTTCAAGAGGCATCGCACATGGAGACAGCTCGTTGCCTGTCGATTTCACAGAGGTGAATTCCTTATCAGCGCAGGCTATTTCAAATATTTTCCCCAACTTCACGAGTCGCAGATTATAAGCCCAAGACGGAACGACAGTAACGTGCACTTTGTGCTACAGTGTACACTTTCAACAAACAGGATTTGGAAATGTACAAACTTAGTAACTTCATGAGGCGCAAGTCAGTTCATAACTTCATGGCAATTATTGCTCTATAGAAAGTTTGAAATAATTCAAGTCGCAAGATCGCGAAGTAGCGGGCCTAGGCATATGTACTAGTCTGTATTAACTGTTCAATTTCAAACATGGTTCAAGGTCGAGAAAGTGATGAAATTCAGTGCTGTTTGTGGTTCACACGAAAACTGCAATTGACAAAGCTGTCACGTGTAACGGTGTTGAAAAATAAGCACTAAAGGAGATAGCCAACAACGCATGTTACGTCACTTTTGCTTGATGACTGAAGAGATTCAAGGGCATAGAATTGTGTTTATTTAAAACAAATCAGAATTAGCGCATTGTTGACATCGTGTTATCTTGTAATTGACATCGCTCAGCTTCAGTAGCAGCGTTTGTGTGCGGAATGGCTGTGCGCTATGCTCACTGTGCGCTCGAAACAAACACTTAAAATTTACACTATCCGTGTTTAACTATCCGTGTTGAAACACGGATCACGGATAGTACTGAAAACCCCCAATTTCCGTGCTGTCACGGATATCGGACACGGATATCCGCCCAGCCCTAATTTTTGTTGTTTACGAAACGAAAGCGTCAGCATTGCGCATGCATGGTGCACTCTGGCTGACCTTTTTACTGTTTCAGGATGAGAAACCATGGTAGGTGTCCTAGAAAATCGCTTGTTAAAATAACAAAAATAGCGAAAAATATTTTTTTTCTCGCCTGACTGGTGGCAAAATGAATATTCTATCTATTTCCGAAAATAAAATAAACAAATATCCAGGGGTTTAGTCGCAGGACACGCTGATATAACGAGGCCCATTGTAAAAGGTGGGGAACTCGGTGTTTCATGACAGCCTCTGACGTCACGCCTAATTAGTAATATATCTCCCGCGAAATCATTAGCGATGATATTCCTTGTGTGGGCCAGGCATATGAATCATTTTTAGTGCATCAAATAACGACTCAAAGTCCTTTTTTAACCAGTTCTCCCTCCTTTTAACTTTAAACTTTAAGGGAACTAATATTTATATCTAAGTACTGGACAGTAGTTAATGACCAGTACTAGTATACTCTGCCTGTGAAGTAATTAATAATAGTAGAGGTAGAGCTCATCTAATCATTTTGATTATCATAATCTATGATCTTCATCATCTTAACTAAGTCTAGACTCTAGTGAGACTAGTTTTAAGTCCAAAATTATACTTTTTTCTTCAAACGTTGGCAAACCAATGTTCCAAATTCCGATCATTCGTGTTGAACAACTTCGACCAATGACCAACATATTCCGTTGACGGCAATTAATGAACTCATCTTATCAGCTTATCAGTCGGAGCGACCAAATTCACTTCACACTTGACAGTGGGCGATAATAAGACAGTGAGACGACCGTAGGGAGTAATCTACCAATTTGCACTTTCACGCGTATTAATTATAGCCCAGAGTATGGTGTACTATGAATTATGTAATTTTGTGGGAACAGAAACTCACTCATCTCAAGATAGAATACATGTGCGATCACACACAAAAATACGATTATATAATGTAAATGTTTATTTTTATAAGTTTGACAGTTGTCACAAGCTCTATGGTAAACCAAACATGGATCAGCAAACAATCGACGAGGTACTGGTTGCAATGATGACCTCAAATATGATGTGTGATACCTCTCAGTGATTCTGATGTGAGAACAGAACTGTAATTTTAAACAATATCCTCAAATGCTGCCTCACCCAACACATCTATTTCTAAAACTACGTCCAGTACTAATTACACCGCTCCTTCTAGGGAGAAGGCCCAATGAGAAGAGAGAGGGAGAACGAGTGATAGAAGAAAACTAGATTTTTGAAAAATACAACAAACTGGGATTTGATCATCAAGTCAAAACAGAGCAGAATACTTCTATTGTGAAACACTGAACGAACATTTAGACAGAATGCCGTCTGAATATTTTCATATACAGACGGAGACCCAGCTTACACCAACTGAGCTAATAGATGTCTAAAAGACGTGGACTCGACTTGGCTAAAAGACAGCTAGAACTGGGGTCCAAACGCAATGAAAAAGTCGTGTAAATTTCTACTGATTTTAGATGTTTCATATCTAGTCGGCTAAAAGACGTCTCAAACAAGACATTCTATAGACGTCTCATATCTAGTCGACTATATGAATTCATTAATTCAATGTTCTGTGACTGCACCAGCAAATGTTTCCAAAACAGAATCTGAAAAATTGTTCACAGGAACAGTATTTGCATCAATTTGGATTCAAACTATGTTTACTTACCAACTATGAGTACCGTAGCTACAAAGATAAAGCCTCTGAAGGCTGTTTTGGCTCCCCTCTGTCCATCCACATTCAGCTTCTTGTCAAGGTCTTTAGACAAATGAAACAAGAATAAAACAGTCAACACAATCTGAATATCAAGATTACTAATTAATAGCTTGACGAGCCTTAGAGTGTTTAGTAATTTTGAGATTAAAGTAGAACGTTCAAATACATAATTACAACACCTTTTCATAATGTATTTGACCATTC
>KB312171.1:125971-140745 GCA_000328365.1 Capitella teleta | reverse complement strand
AAGCTATCGATTTCAGCCAATCAGAGCAGAGCATCTTCGCCATAAAAGGACATCTTTGTTGTTTACGAAACGAAAGCGTCAGTATTGCGCATGCATGGTGCACTCTGGCTGACCTTTTTACTGTTTCAGGATGAGAAACCATGGTAGGTGTCCTAGAAAATCGCTTGTTAAAATAAGAAAAATAGCAAAAAATATTTTTTTTCGCGCCTGATTGGTGGCAAAATGAATATTCTATCTATTTCCGAAAATAAAATAAACAAATATCCAGGGGTTTAGTCGCAGGACACGCTGATATAACGAGGCCCATTGTAAAAGGTGGGGAACTCGGTGTTTCATGACAGCCTCTGACGTCACGCCTAATTAGTAATATATCTCCCGCGAAATCGTTAGCGATGATATTCCTTGTGTGGGCCAGGCATATGAATCATTTTTAGTGCATCAAATAACGACTCAAAGTCCTTTTTTAACCAGTTCTCCCTCCCTTTAAGGGAACTAATATTTATATCTAAGTACTGGACAGTAGTTAATGACCAGTACTAGTATACTCTGCCTGTGAAGTAATTAATAATAGTAGAGGTAGAGCTCATCTAATCATTTTGATTATCATAATCTATGATCTTCATCTTAACTAAGTCTAGACTCTAGTGAAACTTAGCACAGATTCTCGGGCGAGGTCTGTATATGCGAATACTGTATACTGTGTTCGCGAACTGGAGTTTAATGCGTTTACCGTACAGCGAGACCCATTGGGCTCGCTGTAGTATGTCAGCTAAGTGAGACTAGTCTTAAGTCCAAAATTATACTTTTTTCTTCAAACGTTGGCAAACCAATGTTCCAAATTCCGATCATTCGTGTTGAACAACTTCGACCAATGACCAACATATTCCGTTGACGGCAATTAATGAACTCATCTTATCAGCTTATCAGTCGGAGCGACCAAATTCACTTCACACTTGACAGTGGGCGATAATAAGACAGTGAGACGACCGTAGGGAGTAATCTACCAATTTGCACTTTCACGCGTATTAATTATAGCCCAGAGTATGGTGTACTATGAATTATGTAATTTTGTGGGAACAGAAACTCACTCATCTCAAGATAGAATACATGTGCGATCACACACAAAAATACGATTATATAATGTAAATGTTTATTTTTATAAGTTTGACAGTTGTCACAAGCTCTATGGTAAACCAAACATGGATCAGCAAACAATCGACGAGGTACTGGTTGCAATGATGACCTCAAATATGATGTGTGATACCTCTCAGTGATTCTGATGTGAAAACAGAACTGTAATTTTAAACAATATCCTCAAATGCTGCCTCACCCAACACATCTATTTCTAAAACTACGTCCAGTACTAATTACACCGCTCCTTCTAGGGAGAGGGCCCAATGAGAAGAGAGAGGGAGAACGAGTGATAGAAGAAAACTAGATTTTTGAAAAATACAACAAACTGGGATTTGATCATCAAGTCAAAGCAGAGCAGAATTCTTCTATTGTGAAACACTGAACGAACATATAATTATTTAGACAGAATGCCGTCTGAATATTTTCATATACAGACGGAGACCCAGCTTACACCAACTGAGCTAATAGATGTCTAAAAAACGTGGACTCGACTTGGCTAAAAGACAGCTAGAACTGGGGTCCAAACGCAATGAAAAAGTCGTGTAAATTTCTACTGATTTTAGATGTTTCATATCTAGTCGGCTAAAAGACGTCTCAAACAAGACATTCTATAGACGTCTCATATCTAGTCGACTATATTACGTCTCAAACAAGACGTTCATAATGCGTTATTTAGACAATTTAAAGACGTGATGAACAAGACTAATTTATTTCTATTTCCATTTATTCGACATCAATGAATAAATTGCAAATACAATTCACCTCTGCCTCTTCATTGCATTCCTTAATCGGTTCTGGATGAATTCATTAATTCAATGTTCTGTGACTGCACCAGCAAATGTTTCCAAAACAGAATCTGAAAAATTGTTCACAGGAACAGTATTTGCATCAATTTGGATTCAAACTATGTTTACTTACCAACTATGAGTACCGTAGCTACAAATATAAAGCCTCTGAAGGCTGTTTTGGCTCCCCTCTGTCCATCCACATTCAGCTTCTTGTCAAGGTCTTTAGACAAATGAAACAAGAATAAAACAGTCAACACAATCTGAATATCAAGATTACTAATTAATAGCTTGACGAGCCTTAGAGTGTTTAGTAATTTTGAGATTAAAGTAGAACGTTCGAATACATAATTACAACACCTTTTCATAATGTATTTGACCATTTCACGAGAGTCCCTGTCACCAAGCGCTTGGTACCTCTTGATCTGAAGACAGGATGAATGAAAATGAATATAACATATCATTTTGCACAATTGTACAATAAAATGAGTGAAAAAAAGAACACGGATAAAACTGAACTTTACAATATAAATGATATGTTGCTGAATGACGAAATATTGAAATCCAGAGTTGTGCGTATAATTAAACACTGAAGTGGTTTTTTTATCTGTACAATCTCAAATAGCCGAGAATGCAGACTGTGGTGATTAAATTCAAAAATTCCAGGTGCAACCAGCGGTCCAAAGAGAGGGGCCTGGTGGGTATCAATGGCATGCCTAATCGGCTAATTCCCGGTTTATCACTCACGATGGCAATTACAGTGAAACCCCACTAACTCGAAAACGGATAACTCTAAGATCCCTCTTTGTTGAAGTGTTGTCAAAGTCCCGACGACTCCCCTATACTTTAGCATTACAGATTAACAATAGAAGAGAGAGCATGTAGTGGATTTTTGATCGGAGTAAAACACATGAAGGCGTCTTTGATGAAGACGATTACAGAAAGCGGTATAGCCTCAGATGTTGAATAGGCGGGATACATCAATAATAAACAAACTCTGCCCATCAGTATAAAACCCAATCATTCGTAACAACAAATTAATCAGCATTAATTCCTTTCAACACAGTTCAACAGAATGGCCTCATTTTGCAATTCAGTGCATGGACAAATAGTACAGAAAATAAATTATGAGAAAGGCGCTCTGTCGAAGCCAAGTTCAAAAATCGCAGTTCTATGAAAGCGTTCAGTGGACTTCGTCCCCACTCCCTTCTCGAATGCGCTGAAAACTGAGAAATGTCAATTTAGTCGCGCGCTTTTCCTTATCTTGCTCGATTTGTTTACATGTATTTCAGTTGTTTTTGGTGTTGGCTTATCTCAACCGTCTTTTTAAAATTTCAATAGTAGTATTATTTATGATTTTATGAGTACAACTGAATATGAAACGAATAAGGCAAAAACGCACTCAACTACTCCTCTTTCAATTGATTAATTCCAATCCCTAAATTGTACTTCAAGCCAACTTCCTGTAAAGCATGCTCCATCTTGATAAAAATTATGGCGCGAAAGGTATTCATCACGATTCAAATCATGTAAGGCCGAATGGCTGAGTGGGTTGGGCTTATAAACTTCTTGGAATGTCGGCATAAGTTTGCTGAATTTAGTAGGAAATACTGGACGGGATCTAATTTTGAATAATGTTGCGTTTTCATAATAGATGATTTTTAGAAAGCGTGTCTGCAAATCATCGGAGATCTGAGATCGCCGCTGTCGAATAGGCTAATAATTATTGAGAGTATCATTGTAATAACTGATAGGAATTATGGATGATGTTTGACTGGTGATAAAATTAATGATGAATTTCTCCAAATGATGGGCTGGGAGTTTTTCTGACAGAGATAGTTCACTCGCCATGTGGTGATTAAACAGGATTATTTTCAGAGCAATCAAAGAATATATTTTTACTCGCCAAAATTCAAATGATAATATGGAACCCAATTATTTTATACTTGATACACATTAGTCACTTTCTCGGCCAATACTAATTGACATCCCTTGTTGAATCGTGACCATGCACTGGCATAGCACACGTTTATCAAGTATGTAATAATAGGAATGGGCTCGAAATGACCAATACCAATATCACTCAAAAAAATTTACTAGTGAGCGATAACGTTTAATAGAAACGAAAAAAAAAAAAAATTTCAAAATACAAAATACAAAATACAAAATACAAAATACAAAATACAAAATACAAAATACAAAATGCAAAATTATGCATATCAACATTGCTCGGGTTTTCTTGTTATCCTGATCATCTGGTGGATAACAAGCAATGGATAATGAGCGATGGAGGCAGATCCGCCAATGGCTGCAACAGCGGGTTGATTTCAGGCTGATGATTGGCTTCTGCTGCTTCTGCTGGTGCATTGCATTCTGTACTGGAATCGATGTGTTGTCTGTTTTGTCATAGCAGAAAGTCATCGTCGGTCATTAGTTGGTAGCTTTGGGGGCCAACTTAATCAGTGACAATGGCCTTGGTGTCCCAGTCATTAATAGCTTGGTCCTGGATCCTCACTGGTTTTGGCTTTCCAGTTTGGCATCAACATGGGCATCGGCAAATAGATATTTGTTGAGGTGACGCCCCATCAGGAGTTGCGCGGGTGATGAACATGCACAGTTTGCTGCTTGGCTCATCCGGTTTATCCATCCACTGTAATTCTAAGCATAGTGACTCACATAAATGCAAACGGTACTTTAATGAGGCTATGGCATATAGCCATGGGGGCTGGGTGCGTCATGAGCCAGACTGTTCTGATAGCAAGTGAATTCCATCTGTGGGGATTTGATTATAGAGGGGTCTCCACTGTAGGGTGCTAGTCAGGCATTCAATCAGACCCTGACATATGTTCTGTGGACCCTGAAGCTTGCATTTTTTACGGATTTACTGGTATTTGAAGTCCCATAGAATTGAGAGAACTACATAGTTTCCGTGCGTGATGTGGATATTTTTCTGAATTATCATCACGAATTTACAAGTCTATGTTGTTTAAAGTATACTACATCCCTACGATCAGAACATCCTGTGGTATACGCGATATCTTTTGAGTAGGGAACGTTTTTTCGAACACTCTGTATAATTCTACAAAGTCTTGTCATTCAGTCGCACTGCGCTACCTCTATATGTAAGATTACATCCTCCAGCGGAGAGCAGATATTTGTTTTCATTTTGATGGTAGACTTGATTTACAGACAAGAAGAACAAAACTTCTCCCGTCGTTTTATTTCGCACGTCACACGGTCACGATGCCTCCAGGGGAAGCCACTATGTCAAAGGAAGACAGCGCTCGCTACAAAGATCTCTTCTCAAAGCTCGACGTGAACAAAGATGGAATCGTGGAAGTTGGAGAATTGGCGAAAGTGATGAGAGCTCAGAAGAACTTGAAAGAAAGCGACTATTAGTCAGAGTCAGCAGGTAAGGGTTCACTCTGCTGTCTTACTGCTAGGGGGTCCCTCGTAAACAGACTGAGCGTCAGACGAGGCACTCAACCAAGACACGCCCACTTCACACTTGGCACCAATCTCCTTTCCTATTAGTATTACTACTTACTAGTAATAGTTAATTTATCTGCATTCTGTAGCCATAATCTGTGGAGATGTCCTTATTAGGCTTATAGCAATAGGAGTCTTGGAACGAGATTAATTAGTATTCAGCAAAGCCTATTGCAATATTGGCCATTCAGAATCAATAGGACTCCAATTAATTATATATTAAGAGTCTCGGACTGAGAATATTGCCTAGTGGGCGTGTCTATTGATAAAACGCAGATGCCAAGATATGACGCCAATCATTCCAATGATACTGATCGAGATAGGCCATGAGTCATGACCGCGCAGGGGACCAGGATTCATTTCATATTATTGGTGTATAGATAGCATCATAGCAGACCTCAGAGCCACCCCCAATGTGTATAAGTAACTAGGGCTGGGCGAATGTTAAAATAATCTTAATAAAGAATAACAAATATTTGGGTGGTTACTATTCCCTGAACACGGACATGATTATGCTGTGATGGAAAAGAAAGGAAACAAAATAATCAACAATTTTTGATTCAAGAATCTTAGTGTTATAGAATATCACAGTGTATGTAGTTATGTACCGATACACAGGGCTCGAAATAAGAGAAAAAGTTTACACGCCACGTGGCGAGTAAATAGGAAATTTTTACTCGCCAAAATATATGTTTACTCGCCAGAAATTCTGACAAAAAAATATAGCATAAAACGCAATTATTTTATACGTACGCACGGAGCTCCGGGAAATCGCCCGGATCGCTGGATAGCCGGACTCGGAACCGGAGCTCCGTGCAGGCCTATTCTTGATATATACTATGTCACTTTCTCAACCAATTTTAATTTATGTCGATCATGTGTGACAATGCACTGCCGTATAGCGCACTTTTATTTAGTTATATAATTAGCAATGCGTCAAAAGTATTCAGTACTATCACTATAGTAAAGTGTGTTTCCATCTACTGGGTTATGCTGGTATGTTGTAGTGGCCACATGTCCACTCTGAATTAAATGAGCCAAGACAGCCAACTAATGAAAATTACAAACGAAAACGCAGAGACCTGTCGATGCCGCAAATCCTTTGATCAACCTTAGCGGGCATCTTTAAAAAATGGTTAACTCGAGCGTTAATTAAACTGCGTAAACTTATATATTGGAGCATGAGTTGGAATCAACTTCCGATTTCAAATTTCGTGTCAGTGAGCGGATGATGGAAGCAACGATTCATCAACTGCTGCTACTACATGCACTATAGTAGTCAGACTAACTACCAGTATGACATACTTTATACCTAAGATATGACTTAATTATAAAAGATGTGAATGCTGTAAAAACAACGGCGGCGCCGCAATTAACTTGCCTGATCTGGCGTTGACATGGCGTCAGCTAATTCAAACTTGCCTGCATGATATTAGGCGCCTGCATGGGCTCACAGGCTTCAGTTTTTTAACTGGGGATTGACCAAAAATTTATTGCTTTAGGTTGAAAGAATTTGCCCTTTATATTTTATTTGGAGAGTTAAATCTTTACTCGCCATCTGGCGACCATTCTTGATATTTTTACTCGCCAGTGAGAATTTTTACTTGCCAATGGCGAGTAGTTGAGTCTTATTTTGAGCCCTGCCGATACATGTTCAGTGACTGGTGAGGCATTTGCATTGAGGTGCTCCATCCCCCATGACAGAGCCTGAATATGCCCCTCTGCTGCCGCCTCGTGGTTCCAATTCATTCACAATCCATGTTGTTGTCAACGTTATTACTATGCATGTCAGCTGTGACAAATTTGGACTTGTGGAGAAGAATCAGAAGTTCACATTTGTCACAGCTGACATGCATAGTAATAACGTTGACAACAAGTTTATATGGTTTGTTGAATAAAATTTCATTTTGTTTCATTTGTCTCCTGTATAGAAAGAGGCAATGAAACACCCAATATCTCTTGAGCAGATATCTCTGATCAGTGGAGCGGCTAAAGCAACCAGCCGGTCATTGTGACTCCTGATTCTGAGTATTTACTTTCTGCTTTGCGGGTCTACTTTATACGTTGGATTTGTTTCCATTATTAAAAATTTGGGTAAATACGGTATTCGTTCTTCAAAGTACCATTTGAAGATAATTATACTTGTTCCAAAGGAATTGCAATCCAACATAGACTTGAGTTAAATTGAGCATCAGCCATTTCAAAATTTTGCACTCTTTACTTCAGTGCTACTCATCAGCATGATCAAGGCTCTCGCTCTAAGGTCAAAGGTTGTTATTTTAAGGGGAATCTAACCATTGCAAAATGTCAGCAACGTTAAAACGCCCGCCACCTTCAATTAATGGCTTAGTAATCGTAGCTGCTTTTGAGTGGAAGCAAGCACCAGCTGATCAGATGCATAGCGCTATTGTTCTTCATCATTTACTGCATATTTCTGTTTTAAATTAAACTTCCTATGGTGCTCCCATGTGTGCTTATGATGCAGGGTTACGGACTGCCCAAAGTATAAGATTAATTGTTTTCTCATGAATGAATGTTGCATCTTCAGGAGATTATGAGTCGGGCCGACCAGGACGCAAGCAAAGGACTCGATTTCTCAGAGTTCATGACCTACATGCAATCCCACGAACAAAAACTGAGGATAGCTTTTTCAGATCTTGACCGCAACAAAGATGGTGAGTGACCAGTCAACACTTGATCACTAATTGATTCCCTCGTTAAGGTCTAATTGAGCCAAGCGAGGTGCAGGCAGCTTTGGCAAAACTCGGAGTTGCAGTGGATGCTTCAGAGGCAGAAAGGCTTACAAAGAGGTTCTTTTTTTTTTCTTTTTTTTTCTCGTTCAGTGTACTATTGTGTGAATTATACTGAATCTTGAAATGAAGAAATGTGCGTTGATTTTTTGTAGTGTGATGATTGTAATTATTTCAATTTCAATTAAATGATCCATTTTGGTACAAATTACAATATTACTTTCTTACACTAAAGAATTCATTTTGTTGAGATTATTTTATGATTTTTGTTCAGTTTCAGTTTCAGTTTTACTTTAAATAGTTTTACTCTAAATTCTTTGATTCAATGATGATTTTTCCCTCATCTCTCAATAATTAGCTTTGCAATTTTTTATGGAAATTAAAATTTTCGCCTGTTAAATAAATCTTGGAGTTGAATTTCTTCAGAATTTGCTTCTAATGGTATAAATATTTGATATTCAAACAACTCTGTTATCAGCTAGAACACTGGACAAACATTGCGTATCAACCCCTCAAGGGCTGTTTGTTGCTTATGCTTGGGGTCAAGTGATCCTCAGTATCATTCATTGCAGTCTTCTGCTTGAAGAAGACCTCAGTTTTAAGGAATGAATTTTTTGTGCTTATGGAGCCTTGCATGGCGTTCTTCCCTTGAATGATTCCCATTTCCCCCCTCTTTTTTTTTCCCCCTTCAATGCTTCTGCCTCCACTGAGTGTGCTCCATCTCTGTAGGTTAGACCGCAATGGAGACGCCAGCATTGATTGGGTCGAATGGAGAGATTACTTTCAGCTTTCGGCCGTAGACTCCCTCAATGACATGGTTTCAATCTGGCGCAAAAATGTGAGTTTATTTCTTGTAGCGGCGGTGTTTTTGTCTTTCTTTCCTATCATCGTTTGTGTTGGTTACAGAAGCAGACAAAGCAGAATGCAGAGCAGAGCAGAATATTATTTCTCTATTTGATGATTTGTTTCTTGTATACAGGATAGATAAGGACGGCAGCGTTGGCATCACGTGGGAGGAATGGAAGGATTTCTTCCAGTTCTCTCAGGCAGAGAGCCTCGAGGACCTGGTTCTCTTCTGGCGCCAATCGCTTGTGAGTATTTGATGGAGGATTCCCACAGCGGACGCTTCTGCTCTGCTCTGCTGCCAAATTGAATGAAATTGCTTCTGCCGTCGTCTGCTGCTTGGCTTCTGTAGTCAGACCTCGTTCATTCGGCCTCCAGTGTTCCTCGACGGCCGGATTAGCGTTGTCTTTTTGAGTTTTGGTCAAGTACGAAGCATTGCACAACATGAGACCAGATTTTGAGGCATAATTCTGGCGTGAAATTATTTCATTCAATTTTGCGTACTTCGGAGCATTGGAAGTTGACTTTTTCCCCTTTTCTCCCATCGAGCAATTGCTAACTTCCAATGCTTGACTCATGATCTGCACGATTCTTATTGATCGTATGAATTTGTTGTTCAATTTTGCATTGTTCAACTGCTCAACATGTTGTTAGTTTCTCTAGAGTAAGGTTAATTGTGTGATCAAGAATAATTAAAATCATGTTTATCTCAATCTCAGTTACATGTCGTTCGCCAATTAATCATAGAATATGCTCCTCTGCTTTCATTGTTGTGTGTGTTTGAACTAGTTGATCTGAGATTTGATTACAAGTACTTAAAGACTTTGTTACTTACTAACAATTCTTGTTATAATTCATTAGTGCATGTGTACTGGGGTGCTTTCCATGCCTTTCTACGTTGTCTCTGCAGATGATAGACATTGGAGATGACCTCACTGTACCTCCAGAATTTACTGAGAAAGAGAAGCAGTCGGGAATGTGGTGGCGACACTTGGTCTCCGGGGGTCTTGCGGGTGCCGTGTCTCGCTCCGGCACGGCACCGCTGGATCGGTTGAAGATTCTGCTGCAGGTATGGCGGCCGAGTGTGATGTCGCGTCACTCCTTTGTCTCCTTCAGGTGCATGGCAGCTCACAGAAGTTGGGTATCGTCAGTGGATTCAAGTTCATGCTGAAGGAGGGTGGAGTGCGGTCCATGTGGAGGGGCAATGGGGTCAACATCCTCAGAATCGCACCTGAGTCAGCCGTCAAGTTTGCTGCTTATGAGAAGATTAAGCGCTTGATTAAAGGTGGTGATGCGACCAGCACTATTCAGCCCCACGAGAGGTTTTTTGCCGGTGCCTCCGCTGGTGTCATTGCGCAGACTTTCATTTACCCGATGGAGGTAGCAACACATACACGCCATTGATCCCTCAGTGAAGTCTGCTTTCAGGTGATCAAAACACGCCTGGCTATTGGCGAAACTGGACGTTACAATGGAATATTGGACTGTGGCTGGAAGGTGTACCGGCAGGAGGGGTTGGGGATGCTGTATCGGGGCTACCTGCCGAACGTCCTCGGCATTATACCCTACGCTGGAATGGACCTCGCCATTTATGAGGTGCGACTGCTGATTATCACGCATCTCATCTTTTGTTGTTTTTGGTTTTTTTATGACATCAGACGTTGAAGCAGAAATACCTGAGTAAGCATCCAAATGAACCAAATCCTGGAGTCCTCCTCCTTCTGGGTTGTGGCACCGTGAGCAGCACCTGTGGCATGCTCACAGCATATCCGCTGACGCTGCTCAGAACAAAGATGCAAGCAGCAGGTGAGAGTAAACCACAGCTGACAACGCTAACCGACTTCCTCCCACAGCCACCCCGGAAGCAAAGGCCGGTCTCCTGCCTCTCTTCAAGCACGTGTTTCGGAACGAGGGAATTCAAGGATTGTATCGAGGCATCACTCCCAATTTCATGCGCGTTCTGCCAGCTGTTAGCATCAGTTATGTCATTTATGAAAAGTCAAAACGACGTCTGGGAGCTTCTTAAAACAGCGAAGATAAAAAACTATTTTTCTACTGAGTTTGCGTCCCCAATTACTCAATTGTGCTTGAATCTTCTTTCTTTGCACAAATTTCGCAGCGTTGATCACAAGTGACGCTTTGGATGTTATTTGCATGTTTTTACATTAAATGCTTTTATCTCTGGCCGACTGCTTTCACTTCCGATGTTTTACTTATAAATTCAGTATTTTTTCTTGCGAGAATCGGTCGAGTGATGTTTGCAATCTCAGCTCTTACTCTGAATGCATTTCTCCGATGTTGTTTTCAGGAGGTCGTTTTTTCTCTAAAATCTTCCTGCATATCTTCTTCATTGTTGCATCAATCTCTACTTTTTTCTTTGTATAATCAAAATTTGTTCTTTTCTTTGGTGATGAAATGAAAAACCTTTGTTGCTTCAATAAAATTCATTATAAATCGTTTGTTTTATTCTACAATTCACTAACAAAAATAAAATACCGTTAACACAGATTTTAAAAATCAAGGTTGACAAGCAGCTAGATTTCAAATGAATGGGTTCACATTCTGCTTGTGTATTCAGGTAGAGGGTTGTCTTGGATGTATTTCGCGACGTAACTGCAGGAAGGAATGAGGTGAAGGTCATTCTCAATGGCGTGATCGAGAGCTTTCTGAAATCGATCACCATTAACAGACGAATGAATTAAATTATGCGAACCTTTGTTAAGAGTTTGGCGACTCCTTTGCCTCTGAACACCGGAGGTACTAATGTGTGATAGAGGTCTATGGATTTCCCATTGATGTCATACTGGATGAAGGCTCGCTCCACTCTGTCCCCATCTGAAAAAAAAGAAAAAAAACCGTGCTTGAATCACGATAGTGGATAACTGAATAAAGTTTCACTTACGGCTTATGGCGATGAAGAATTCCTTCTTTTTTGCATCATGTTGTACACTTTCGTAGCTCAATTCATCAACTGAAGACATTTTATTTTCAGCCATTTTCACTCCGCCAAATGACGCTGAACGGAAAAGAGGCCCAACGATGCTTGCAGTAGGTTCTCGAGATGGCAAGAACTGGGTCACTGATGACTTTGATGCGATACCAGGTCGCAGAAGCAGCCGTCGGATTGAATTCATCTATTTCACCAGAGTTCTAAAATGAGTGTAGATCCAGAAATATCAAGATTTGGTGAAATAGAGCTCAGAAGATCAGCTGATATTGGCTCGAAATGCAAAATCGTCTGCAACAGAAAGAATGACCTCCAGGTCAAGGCCCTCGATATATGAAAAGCAAAATGTGATAGCGACAGAATAGAAGGTTTTCTTCCAAGATGCATGAATTTTCTGGAAACGTGAAATTATATATTTTTATATAATTTTATTTTTATATTTATATTATATTTTATTTTATTTTATTTTATTTTATTTTATATTTTTTATTATTTTGTTTGCTTTTCGAATTCCCGTCACAACGGTCTTATACACCGGCCGACCATTCGCAACATTCTTCAACTTCCACATCGAACTCATTGGACATTGTACTTCATCAAATGAACATTTTGTATTTACCCATTCAAACGCAGGGCTTTAATAAATTAAACGTTTTGTCATTTCCCCATATGTATGAAACAAAAAGCAGTGTAACATTGCATTTGAAAATTCAATTCGGTTTTAAATCATAAATTGAAATTCTGGCAAATGCTATTTCCGAGAACTGCTATTTTCTGTCTGAAAATCTTTTTGAGTGACAAAATATTGACTGTATAGTTACTATTGTGTATACCTATGCATAATTATATTTATTACGCATTTATGTGGATGATTATGTTGTGTTTATTTTTTCTCTGATATTAATATGAGAGAAAAAAATACACAATTGTGTTATTTATTTTTTTGTACACATTATTGCATATGTTTTGCAGGAAAGAATTATTATTAATATTATCATTCAAAATTTCCTTTCCTTTCATTACATTTCATATCATTTACTTAGCCCACTATATCATTAAAAGGAAAACCAATGTGTATAGGAATTATATTATAAAGTTAAACGAAGTCATTCAACAGTTTAAAGTGATTCTGAAATAAAAGTTTTAACTTTAAAATTAAAATTTAAAAACTATTTAGGATTTCAATTTGAATTTCAAGAGGTAGTGCATTCCATAAAACCAGTGCTTGAGCACAAACAGAACGACCGTCGAAAAAGGTTAATTAAAATTGAAGTGTGCTTTGCAGATGTTGGTTGCAAGAGCGCAGAAAGTGGGTCGCTTGGTATGGATTTAAAATTCATTTATATAAGTTGGCCGAGTTCAGATTTAAATATATTGATTTAATTTTACACATAATGCGGATTTCACAGGTTTGTCAATGAACTTCCTTTAATAGTTTAGTAATGCTGTAATAGCTGTCAGAGCGTTTAACTAGCATCACGGCAATAGTTGAACTTGTTGAAGTCTCTCGTCTTGATAAGCCGGGAGGCCAGACTGGATCGAGACTGTTGCAATCAACCTAATTAATGGTCTAAATGATGCTCTTTCCCGAAATAAATAATCAATTTCAATTCTATTACAAAAATGGAAAGAAAACCGTGCATGGTTGACTTGACCCAAGATCTGAAAAACCCATTAAAAACTAAAAATAGCCTCTACTGTGAATTCTTGAAATACGTACAGTCGACCCTCATTAATCTGAGTTTTATTAATCGATCTGACTCCTTTAATAATCCGACTCGGTGACTCGGTGACGGGATCTGTCACAATGCTAATTGGACTTATTAATCCGATTCCCTTAATTTCTAACTCCTACTTCGATTTTTGGTGACCAAATTAGCTTCCCTTAATAATCCGCTATCTCGGCGTCATCTTTTGAGGTGTCAAACTCGAAAAATCACGATCGTTGAATGGTAAAAAAAAAAGAGAGATGTTTTTGCGACGGTTAACACCTTTATTAAATTAAAGCAGGTCGTTGTCATTAACACGAATGCTTTACATATAGCACAAACAGACCTTGTTATATGTAAAGCATTCATGTTAAAGACAACGACCTGCTTTGATTATGTTGTTAACTGTCGCAAAAACATCTCTCTTTTTTGTCGGCGCGTTTGAGAGGCTTCTTTAAAGAATATTAAGTGAGTCGATTAATTGTTGTCTAAAAAAATACACAACATAACAATTAATAAATGTCGACACAAAGGGGTTGTTGACTCGGCGCTATGCATGGTTGCATTGGGCACGAGGCAAGCGTTTTTCAATTGTTCTGTCCCTAAAACGTGCAAGGCGTGAAGACATTAATTAATGGACATCACATTCTGTGCGTCCGATTGGCTGAGCTTGATGAGCAGGAGCAATTGGGACTGTTTAACATGACTTAAACTATTATGAAAAGCATGAACTCTTCCTTTAGACATTTATTCATTAAATTGCTTCTATGTAATTTAATTATAATGAAAATCTGTCAAATAACCCTCACAATTTAATCTCATCATATTATTTCCCTCCCCTTAATCAACATTGAAAAATCAGTCTGTATGTTATTGTTTTGATTTCCGTGGTTGAACTACACCCCATAGTGACTCCATAGGGAACGATGGCGAAGCGAATTTCTTAATCCGACACCCTCACTAATCCGACCCAAATCTCTGGGAACAAACATGGTCGAAGTAATGAGGGTCGACTGTACTAGTAATTATAGTCAGCATTATAGAGGCATACAAAAAAACGAGGTATTGTGGTGGGAAGCAAGTCCGCGACCCGTGGCGCCACCACCGGCCACGACAA
>KB312171.1:105529-115755 GCA_000328365.1 Capitella teleta | reverse complement strand
TCTCTTCATGACGTCATAGGGCGACCAATGGTGCTCTGCGATCGGAGGCAGCTCCACTATGTTGACTTCCACAGAGATGCTAGTTCTTGTATCATTAGTGCTTTCCTCCAGTTCCTCCATTTCTTCAAACCATTCGAAGATGAAACCAAACCGATATTCAGCTGTAAACGATCCGAAATCGTCCTTCGGTGGCAGCTCTAGTTTCGGCGTTGTGCATGCCATTTCGCTGTCTGTGCGTACTGTGCATGGCTGAGGAAACATGTGCGTAACGTGATGTGAAGAAAAAGAAAACTCACTGTCAGTGGATAATTGACTTGATCAAAAGTCTTTGTTCCGTCCGAATTATTGACAACGATGGGCATTTGCGTAATATTCATGAGTGGGTTGCTCTCATCTGCGAAGTTACTCCCCGCCACTGTCAGTTTGGTTCCTCCTCTGAAACACGAAGAACTAACTTCGTGGTAATTATTGAGTCAATGTTTACTCACTCTACACTCAATGCTCTTGGATGAATGTCTTCAACTGAGGGAATTTTGCCGTATGTGAAGTATTGACCAATGTCCATAACCTGCGTTCCGTTCTGCGTCGGCACAACGACGTGAATCGGAACAATTCTCGGGGCATCCACAGCGTCGGTGACGAACACGCGGGCATCCCGCGTCGAACTGCTCAGTGGAAAATAAACCGCTGCGATATTACTCATAAAGAAAGAGGTGCGAGCTACTCACTGTAATGTGTTAGGACCTAATTGCAAGCTGCCTGGTAGATATGGTCCTGTGACTGTGAGCTTGGTGCCTCCTGTCACGGGTCCCGATGTGGGCGTCACGCTCAGCCTCATGTCCATCCAAGTGTTTCCACCATAGCTGCATGCATTGCAAATTGATACTATTTACATGAATTTAATTATGTGTCAAATGGAGCACTCATGTCATATTTGGTATATTATTAGAAGCTAGGATCCATATCTATTTATTGTACGACGAACCACATGTATAATAATAGGAGGGCGGCACTAAACATCTTCGATCCGAATCTGAAGGGAGATTTGTTTGTGATTCAAAGATAAGGAGGGCTTTGAGAAAATCCCTGATCCCCATAACTACTCACTATATCTAGTATCAGGACCAATTAACACATTTAAAAAAGTAAATTTCTTCGAATTAGGTACCCTCATAAGTTTTATTTTTATTTTCAATAACCGAATAACCTCTGTTATTTTTAATGATGGGGCGGGGAGGGGGGGGGGCTCCATTAATGGACTCGCTCAGAGGGGCCGACTGTTGTTATGGTGGACTGCCCATCTTTTTTACGCCCTGGAAACATATTTTACATCTACATGTGTATATGGAATTTCATGGAGCAATCAGAAGTTCTCGTTGCTCAGGTCGAAAAAAGCCATCACATCAGTGAAATTATTTCAAGCCTATTTACGTTAACGACGCAAGTTGACTCGTAGCTTCAGTAGCGTCTCGAATTATTGATTTGTAATCACTCATCGTGTGCTTTGATACCCGATAGAAATATAAATGCACAATATATTATTGAATCCATTTGGTCAAAAACGCGTAATAATTATTCCCCAGTTTCTCTCAATCACATAAAGTATATACATGGTTAAATGTGAACTCAAACATTTATAAAGCTTTGAAGAGACAAATTTAACCTCGGCGCCCTTAAATCTTAAACGGTCATGTTCTACTACCATGCATTTATCCTAACAGTGAAACAGGTCACTTGGCGCGGTTAATATAAAGGACAATATGATGATATTTGGCTCACTTGTACAATTACTGCCATCAAGGAGGAACTCGACATCACCACAGCTGCAGTTGCATTCATGTGAAGCAATTGTGTCGGTGCAGTTGCATTCATGTGAAGCAATTGTGTCGGTGCAGTTGCATTCATGTGAAGCAATTGTGTCGGTGCAGTTCTTCACGCAGCCATGGTCACACTCGTTGATATCTGTTAAAGAGTAGCTAGGAATTACGTCATGGGGGTTATGCATGGCAGCATTGACAGAGTTATGAGCTACAATACAAGCGTTTGTATCATTTATCCGTAACCGTCACTATGCAAACCGATTAATTACGATTATGTTTTAATAATTTATAAGGTGTCTCAAGTTTACAAGACCAGTGAATTTAGGATCAGAATAAAACTCTTTATGGATATACGACTGAGTCTGCCAGACAATCGTCCTCGGGAACCAAATGTCAAAAAAACACGTAGAAAAAAAATATCGTGAATCTCTCGCGCCAATCATCATATTGTGAAGGTCATGACCCCCTATGGAGGACTCGGGTGACAACCACGGCCTACAATATTATAATCATTATTATCGATGTGCATTTATTAATAATACAGGGTGGATTAATCATTAATGAATGTTTAATTTTAATTTTAATCGTAATAGTTTGGTTGTAAATGAATGACTTAGGCCTCAGTACAGATGGCCCCTCGGCAAATTGTTTAGCGCGTGCATATAATCTGGCACGTGCGGCAATCCTTTTATAAGTAGAGAATTTAGCATTTTAAAGTTTAGTTTTGGGAGAGAGCCGAGCTCTGGACGCCAAGCCCCGCGAGGCTTGGCAACAGGCCTCTGCATGTGCGAGACATCAGGCGAGAGACTTGTGTGTTAAGAAGTAAGTTTATTATGTGCTATTGTTATTTCCATTTAAGTTTAATTTGGTGTGTAAATTCCTTTGTTTTCTAATTAGTTTTCCGTTCCTTTTAAATTGGTAATAATATTTGATTCCACCCATTACAATTGAATAAAACCTTTAAAGTATAAATTTATATCACTTGGGAATCCTTACATAAGTTTACATTGTAGACCGAGGGTACCCAAAACACGAACTTGAGAAGTTATAATTATTATTGAAAAGAGTAAACGTTAAACTTTTTAATATGTTAGCTCACATAGGCGCCAAACTTTTACCAACTAAACGCCCCAACAAAGAGAAAGATCACCAAGCCAGGCAATGGAATTAAAGACTCAACTGGAAGAATTGCTCTGTGCGTGATGGATGATATCAAGAACAGATGAATATCTGGAAAAGGGAGAAGAAGAACCAGAAATATTAGTAGCAGATATTGAACCGGCCATTAAGAAACTCAAGACTAAGAAGGCAGTGGGAGTACCAGCCGAGTCCCTCAAAGCAGGAGGTGCCACAGTGGTTACAGCGATGAAGGGCATCATTGACAGCATATGGAGAACAGGAGAATGGTTTGAGGATTGGACGATATCAGAACTAGCATTGATTTCACCGCGGGTAAAGATACACCAGACGTCATCCTTGTAGCCAGAAACATAATCCAGAAAGTTGCTTAAAAGCCTAAAAGGTTTCTGTTCATCAACTACACCAAGGCCTTTGACTCTGTATACCACGATGCGCTATGGAAGATCACAGAATTCAGAGTTCCAGAACTCATGACATGGCTTGTCAAACGCCTGTAGGACAGTGCAAGGGAGTGGTAAGAGTTGAAAAACCGCGCACCGGAGAATTCTCAATGGAGAAAGGGGTGAGACAAGGCTGCTTATAATATCACCACTCCTTTCCAATTCCGTAAGTGAAATAATTATTCGAGAAATGGCGGGAAGATTGTAGGAAAGGGTTGGCAAAGTGGTGGGCGGAAGATAGATGTGGAATATCAGGTATGCTGATGATATGACAATGGTTGCAATACCTCGAGAGAAGTGCAATGCGATGGAAGGAGCTTTGAGGCGTGTAAGGAGAGAGTTTGAACTGGAAATTATTAAGAACAAACGGCAACAACTACAGTGCATGGAGGAGAAATAAACACGTTTACGAGTCTGGTTATAAAAAGCTAAGCAGTATTTGATGTCAAAACAAAAGGACAAAAAAAAAAAGAATAACTTTTTTTTTTTTTTTTTTTTTTTTNTCCNGCTTCTTTGGATGTAGGATATTTCGTGAATAATCCGATCCGAATACTAAAGCTAATAACGAAAACATTCCCTTACCTGGGCACAAATCGTCCAACAGTATGTTATGTAATTTTTTCCATTTAAATTCATCAGGCGATTTGCATTGCAGTTTGATATAATCGTAAATGTTAGCATCACTCATCCATGTCAACCTGCAATCACATTCGAATGGATTCGATGCAATCCACAATTCCAAGTTTAGTGGCCTGAGGTCTGGTATCGATGCAATGCCACAAAATTTCAAGTTGATAACTTTTGCTTTAGACAATGAATGAATCAGGTTATATAATTCTGCCGGACTTCGCTCCTCAAGCGGATTGCCATGTAAATATAGAACTTGTAATGTTTCAGACAATTTACATATCGCTGAAAGATTGCCGTATATTCTGTTGTTCATGATTTCTAGATGTTTGATGGTCACATTTTCAAAGTCACTCTCCTTCAGCTGAATCCGGTTTTGACCTAGCTGCAGGCTGTTCAACACTAAACCCTCCAATATCGGAACTTCCGTCAAACCATTGAAGGTCAAAGACAGCGCACGCAGTTTGTTCAATCCACTAAAGGCATCATCATGGATAATGCTTATTTTGTTCGCAAAGTGGTTCACTTCCTTCAATTCTGTAAAATTGCTGAATGCTTTGGGACCAATTGTCGTGATAGAGTTGTCTCCGAGGGATATTGAAGTAACATCCAAAGGAATATCCTGTGGAATTTCAGTCAGACCAGATTTCCACCGATGGTATCTAACCCCCCCCCCGCACACTCCACTGAGATGATCAAAACACAGCAAACCACAAACAAGCTGCTTTCCATGCCCATCACCATCACGTAAGAAGTGTTATTCACTCAATTTAAGAGCTGCACGAAATACAAATTTCGACTGAGTTGCTTCATACCAGAACGAATGCTTTTAATCTTGAGAATGGATGGCATTAATCGGTTCCAATGAAAGAAACCAGCCTTGCATGCAATGCAAATGTAATTATATCCATTCAAGTGTGCACGTATATTTTTTGTGGGCTTATTTAAACTCGGAATCCTGAAGCAACTATGTGGCCCTAGGAGGTAAAGCAGGAGATAAGTGCCTTACACAAGAACACAAGGTTGGTAGCTGGCTTCGAACCTCCAGTGGCCAGCGCCAAGCCCTTTCGAGGCGAGCACGCTTACCATTCGACCACCACCATAAAGAAACACTGTAAATGTACTAAATGGTGATTGCCTGAAAACCGTATGCAGGCCTATTATAATCACTTCCTAGATGACCACATTTAGAAAAAAAAAAAAGAAAAAAAGATGGAAGCATGATTATGATTTATGATCACTCAACTTGCACATGTTTTTCAGCAGTTCACATCCTTGTATTAACACCCGATTCTCATATCATATATGAGAATCAGGTGGTATTAACCAGGCCTCAAATTTCAAATGCTTTCAAATACACTTTAGTAATAACACTAATTTATTTGTGCAAAAAGGGAACAGTAATGTGAAGAGAAAAAGAACAAAGAAGAAAGAAGACAAAATATAAATTAGAATAATGAGTGAGGCATAGTCAATTAAGAGAAATAACATGGAAAGAGAAGGTTACATTCAGATAGATATGTTTGAATGATTGCGGAGCCAAATAATTGACAAAGCAAAGTCGAGTTCGGATATCTGGCGCAGAATCATGAGAAAATACCTACAGTAAAACCCCGCTAACTCGAATTTGAAGGGACCAGCGAAAACACTTCGACGAAGAGGGTTTTCGACGAATCGGGGTTTTCGAATTTTGGTAACGTTATGATCTATGAGATGACGTTATGATAGCATATTGATCTCAAATTACGTTATGATAGCGTAATGACCTACCCTTGACCAATGCGCTTGAATCTTCTCAGAATTTTTTATCCAAGTTGACAGGGTGCTTGGTGGGATTCCAAACTTATCGGCGATGGCCTTTTCGCTGATCGCCAGGAACTTGGTCTCCAGGGTTACACATGTGATCTTTCGTTTAGTCGCCATTATTGCAGATATGTCTCGCAGAGATTCGTCGACAGACAGTCACAGACTGATTAATTTGTTGTGACGAATGATCGGGTTTTATACTGATGGGCAGTGTTTGTTTATTATTGTTGTTTCCCGCCTATTCAACACCAGAGGCTATACCGCTTTCTGTAATCGTCTTCATCAAAAACGCCTTCATGTGTTTTACTCCGATCGAAAATCCACTACATGCTCTCTCTTTTATTGTTAACTAAGCATCGTGAATGCGAGAGGTGACACGCGAGTCGAACTCTATAAACGATTGTCCAAAACAGTAAACAGAGTGGCGTTAATTGCAATTAGCGAAAGGGTTCTTTGATCTAAAAAAAAAAAAAAAAAACTTCGACGAATACGATTCGATTTTACTCAAGGGACCGAAAAATATGTTCGAGGAACAGTTTTTTTCGACGAAGCGGAGTTCGAGGAATCCGAGCAATCTGTAATGCTAAAGTATAGGGGAGTCGTCGGGAATTTGAAAACACTTCGACGAAGAGGGGTCTTCGAGTTATCCGTTTTCGAGTTAGCGGGGTTTTACTGTATTTGAATATAACCATCTCTTTCTTGTTTTTGTCACAAATTAACTAATTAAAAAATTTAACTGAAATAAATTGTTTATTTATACGCATTCACTATGCACGGATTAAACACTCAAGTACGCAAAGCTTTTGAGGCTAGGTGATATAATTACGCATTACAATTACCGTAGAAATAAATCTGAAAACAAAAATGCTTGTTTCTTCATAAATGAAGGCTTGGATTGGGATTTCATAATTATCATTACTTTGGATTCCAAGACTAATTTGTGAAAGTCTGATGACAAATAGTATGATGAACCTCTGTAGGAATCGGAAAGGGGTTTAAGATCAGGGTCAATCTCACCCAGAAGACCACGATCGACAAAAACAGTTACCGGGAAGTTTAATAAATGAAAAAAAAAAGTATTAGTATCAAGTGGGCTAGCAATGGAAATATTGTACGACATGACCTCCACCAGAATTACTTGATGCAACCATGCAGGGGCATAATAAGTTCAAATTAAATATTACACGTTCCACAGCTAATGCACCAGTTATAAGCCAGGGTATTTTATGGCACAGAAAAATAAGGAAAACTAATTGCAAACATCTTTTTTTTTTTAATGAAAGTAAAATAGGAAAAGACTTAAAGTAAGAGAAGCGATTAAAACGATATTGGCGTGAGTCTACGTATTAGAGTGACCCTACTTGAGTCGAGATGGGGATGATCTTGTCCTGATTGCTCTTTACAAGGATGTCATATGACCATGCTCCAAGCAGTTTTTTGGTAGTTACCATCTTCCTTGCCTTGAAGAGAAGTATTGCTCTCATCCGAGCGAGGTCTTCGTTAATGAACACTTGAGGCCTCGTGCTACGATGAGTGTTTCTCTTTCTGGTGATAAATTTCTTGTCCTTGTATCTGGTGAGTTGAACTAGCAGAGATCTGCGCTTCTCACCAGGGGATTTTCGACTGACCCTGTGGCCGTATAAAATTTAACTCTGCATATTATTGGTTTGTCGTATTTCTCTCCTGTCGCATATTCAGCATACTGGGCCAACTTAGTCTTTGAAAAGCACTAAATTGTTTAAATTGTGCAGGAAATCACTAACATTGGCGCACTTTCTCAGTTAAAGTTCGGTCTTGATTTATACCCAGGATAGAAGGAGAGGGGGGGGGTGGGGTGCTCTTGTATAAATGCTATGCAAAGATCGAGTTTATACGATTCAAAGACTGAAGATTTATTATTACATGCCACCAGGAACCAAAACCTCATTCAACACCCTGACGAGTCCGTGGCCCCTTAAAAGGTGCACCAGTACTCTGCATGAGTCCATGGCCCCTTAAAAGGTGGACCAGTACTCTGCATGAGTGCGTGGCCCCTTAAAAGGTGTACAAGTACTCAGCATGAGTGCGTGGCCCCTTAAAAGTGGACCAGTACTCTGCATGAGTGCGTGGCTCCTTAAAAGGTGGACCAGTACTCTGCATGAGTGCGTGGCCCCTTAAAAGGTGTACCAGTACTCAGCATGAGTGCGTGGCCCCTTAAAAGGTGGACCAGTACTCTGCAAGAGTTCGTGGCCCCTTAAAAGGTGTACAAGTACTCTGCATGAGTGCGTGGCCCCTTAAAAGGTGGACCAGTACTCTGCATGAGTGCGTGGCTCCTTAAAAGGTGGACCAGTACTCTGCATGAGTCCGTGGCCCCTTAAAAGGTGTACAAGTACTCAGCATGAGTGCGTGGCCCCTTAAAAGGTGGACCAGTACTCTGCATGAGTGCGTGGCTCCTTAAAAGGTGGACCAGTACTCTGCATGAGTGCGTGGCCCCTTAAAAGTGGACCAGTACTCTGCATGAGTGCGTGGCCCCTTAAAAATGGACCAGTACTCTGCATGAGTGCGTGGCTCCTTAAAAGGTGGACCAGTACTCTGCATAAGTGCGTGGCCCCTTAAAAGGTGTACAAGTACTCAGCATGAGTGCGTGGCCCCTTAAAAGGTGGACCAGTACTCTGCATGAGTGCATGGCTCCTTAAAAGGTGGACCAATACTCTGCATGAGTGCGTGGCCCCTTAAAAGTGGACCAGTACTCTGCATGAGTGCGTGGCTCCTTTAAAGTGGACCAGTACTCTGCATGAGTGCGTGGCCCCTTAAAAGGTGTACAAGTACTCAGCATGAGTGTGTGGCCCCTTAAAAGGTGGACCAGTACTCTGCATGAATGCGTGGCCCCTTAAAAGGTGTACAAGTACTCTGCATGAGTGCGTGGCCCCTTAAAAGGTGGACCAGTACTCTGCATGAGTGTGTGGCTCCTTAAAAGGTGGACCAGTACTCTGCATGAGTCCGTGGCCCCTTAAAAGGTGTACAAGTACTCAGCATGAGTGCGTGGCCCCTTAAAAGGTGGACCAGTACTCTGCATGAGTGCGTGGCCCCTTAAAAGGTGTACAAGTACTCTGCATGAGTGCGTGGCCCCTTAAAAGGTGTACAAGTACTCTGCATGAGTGCGTGGCCCCTTAAAAGGTGGACCAGTACTCAGCATGAGTGCGTGGCCCCTTAAAAGGTGGACCAGTACTCAGCATGAGTGCGTGGCCCCTTAAAAGGTGGACCAGTACTCAGCATGAGTGCGTGGCCCCTTAAAAGGTGGACCAGTACTCTGCATGAGTGTGTGGCTCCTTAAAAGGTGGACCAGTACTCTGCATGAGTCCGTGGCCCCTTAAAAGGTGTACAAGTACTCAGCATGAGTGCGTGGCCCCTTAAAAGGTGGACCAGTACTCAGCATGAGTCCGTGGCCCCTTAAAAGGTGTACAAGTACTCTGCATGAGTGCGTGGCCCCTTAAAAGGTGGACCAGTACTCTGCATGAGTGCGTGGCCCCTTAAAAGGTGGACCAGTACTCTGCATGAGTCCGTGGCCCCTTAAAAGGTGGACCAGTACTCTGCATGAGTGTGTGGCTCCTTAAAAGGTGGACCAGTACTCACCATGAGTCCGTGGCCCCTTAAAAGGTGTACAAGTACTCTGCATGAGTGCGTGGCCCCTTAAAAGGTGGACCAGTACTCAGCATGAGTCCGTGGCCCCTTAAAAGGTGGACCAGTACTCTGCATGAGTGCGTGGCCCCTTAAAAGGTGGACCAGTATTCAGCATGAGTGCGTGGCCCCTTAAAATGTGGACCAGTACTCTGCATGAGTGCGTGGCCCCTTAAAAGGTGGACCAGTACTCTGCATGAATGCGTGGCCCCTTAAAAGGTGGACCAGTACTCAGCATGAGTCCGTGGCCCCTTAAAAGGTGGACCAGTACTCTGCATGAGTGCGTGGCCCCTTAAAAGGTGGACCAGTACTCTGCATGAGTGCGTGGCCCCTTAAAAGGTGGACCAGTACTCAGCATGAGTGCGTGGCCCCTTAAAAGGTGGACCAGTACTCAGCATGAGTCCGTGGCTCCTTAAAAGGTGGACCAGTACTCAGCATGAGTCCGTGGCCCCTTAAAAGGTGTACAAGTACTCTGCATGAGTGCGTGGCCCCTTAAAAGGTGGACCAGTACTCAGCATGAGTCCGTGGCCCCTTAAAAGGTGTACAAGTACTCTGCATGAGTGCGTGGCCCCTTAAAAGGTGGACCAGTACTCAGCATGAGTCCGTGGCCCCTTAAAAGGTGGACCAGTACTCTGCATGAGTCCGTGGCCCCTTAAAAGATGGACCAGTACTCTAATTGTATCTATTGTATGTGTAATAATTGTATCTGAAATGTCTGTGCGAGCCTGTGTTTATT
>KB312171.1:63653-105098 GCA_000328365.1 Capitella teleta | reverse complement strand
TGTGCATATATCGTATTCTACGAGAATTCAAACATTTAAGGTGGTTTGGATTGAGCAATCATCTATAAAACAGTTTGTAGCTCCCAATAGACATTTAGCATTTATATATTTTAACAATTGTACGTTTGGCTCATTCGGAGTCATTCCAATAGAGTGACAACGAAATGACCACATGGCGTAGCACTCGGTCTAAGATGCAGCATACTTGTGTCTCGTTCTTTTCTCCCCCTGCGCCTGCTCCTCTTGAATCGATCGGAGGTAGGCCAGAGAGGGCAGTATAAGGTTGTTCGCTGGTGGACGATGCCCCACACGATGGCTCCTCGCTTGATGGTCGCACTCTTCTGTTGTGTCTTTTGGTCATGCACGCGTCAAGAGGTCACTCGGCCTCTCAGACTACTGGGCCTGGTGCCCATGGAGGGCAAAGTGTGGCCAGCAGGAAAGACGCTTCTCCTAGCGATGCGGATGGCGTTGGAGGAGATCAACGAACGCCAGGACGTCCTGCCAGGATATCACCTCGAACTGGTTTGGGGGGACACGCAGGTAAGTCCGTGTTCGACATTTGGCAGCTAAATTTAACAAAGTGTTGACCATTATTAACAACAACAAAAACTGTGTTTGGGGAATTTGATATTGAGTTTCATGCAATTATCCTATATTGTTTTATTTATGCAATCCGTTAAATTTTAATGTATTGTAAATGATGTAGAAGTAATAGGAATTCCTTGATATATGGATGATGTTATATAAGTAGTGATGGTAACTAAATCCGACGGTATCCGAGCCCATAATAATAATAATAATAATGGTCGGCTACGGTTGATGCAAGAATCAGAGTGCTCTGGAATCGGAGCACTGCTCACTTCTAGATTTCGTACTACGAGCCAATGAGACCGTTATGTAACCGATAATTCAGGATGATCGTCGGTTACATTTTGTGGAACTAGATAGTGACTGGACCATAGTTGCTGTCGATAAGCTGGAAGCAAGAAAGACACTAATTTTCTTTGGCGCTATGAGCCTCCACTATGAACCTATTGTTGCCTACTAAGCTCACATCATTAGACAACGAGTCCTCTTTATACCTGCACAGAAGGTCAGCTCTGACTTGAGAAATTATATATAAACTTGGACACAATGTCATCACCAATTATCGACCTTGCTATATGCTATAGAATGCCGTAAAACACCTGTTCATTCATTCATTATATATGGCCAATAATGCATGGTTGATTGACGTTTTCACCATATTATACATTGTCATCCACCTACCCACATGCATGGAAGTATAGATATGAAACCGAGCTGCCTATTTATCACTACATGTAGTATGTACAAGATCAGACATCACTCGTGAAAAGTGGTTCTTACGTGTCCTTCATTGCCATGGCAACCGTCTCATTCGTCAACTCGATTGTTGCAGATTCCGGTTTCGGCCAACAAAAAACACTCACATTTTGCACAAATAATAACCTTTCAACAAAAGTGGACCTAGTTTTATATTTTCTGCATTTTTACTCACATTATAGTAATATGAAGTATATCGGGTAGACCTTTATTTTAATTTTCGTGCAAAATTACGAGTGACTAGCTATTGGGCACGCTAGTAGCTATGGCGTTTTTGTTTCTCAATTGGAAGATAGGCCGATGCCCCATCTTGTATAATGAAGACGCCCATGCTTCCCCAGCACCACCGCAAATCCAGCCCAAAGTACAATATGGTCATGGGAAATACTCACTTGATCTGCGGACTAGAATTCGCTCATGCGATGAATCAATTCCAGCAATCAAAAGCAAGGCCAAGATTGCTAGCAATACAAACGCATGCATCGAACCCGAAGAGAGAGACAACAGTCCAGAGCTTACAAAGAAATTGAAACTCGATTGCAAACCACTTTAAACCGGAAGCCGCGGTGGTGTAAAGCAGGGCCCTTTCACTGTGAGTGCAACTGTGTTCAATATTCCTGAAGCATACAGCAAGCAAACCATGTTGGAACCAATACGAAGCCCCCAGGTGTCAATGACATAACCGCATGATCGCACGAAACCAAACACCTTCCCCCTACGCGTCCTTCTATGAGCACACCGACTAACACGGACGAATTCCAACGGTTAACCAACTATGAACTTCAGATTGGTTGGGAGATTTTCGATGAATGGATTTCCAGCCAAACACGTGTTCTACTCTCAATGGTGATATGCAAGATAAAAAACGCTTGGGATTTATCGATAAGAGTGGGGGGAAACGCCGGTCCCGGGCCTACTATTCTGGCGCCCGTATCACCCGAATGGGTTGGGTGGAGCCGTAAAACCCCCTCATGCCTCATGCTTCATGCCTCATGCACTATAACTGCCAAAAGCTCGCCCATTTATGAATGAAATCTTTTGCCTCTTGCTTCCGGGAATCCCTACTCGCTCAAGCACCCTATTCGCCTGTTTGCGTTGCTGTGAGTGGCTTCATTTCCATTGGTTATTCAGTCAAACCCCTCGACCACTTACGTTTCCGCTACTCCACTATTTTGTGTCGGTTATAAGCAGGAGAAAGGACTGAAGGAGAATGTTATTACGTGAAACTAAAAATAGTATTAATACTAATACTAAATTATTTTACGAAGCGTCAATATGCACACAACACTCATAAAACTTTATAATACAAAGAGTAAAAGAAGCTGAAATGTCGAACATATAAGATAGACATGAAGCTTAGCTTGTACAAACAAGATGGAACATCGCGCATGAAAATGGTCTTTACGTGTGGCCTGTTGCCATGGCAACCCTGTCACACTCTCTCGCGATTATTGCAGATTCCGGTTTCAGCCAAACCAAAAACGCTCAAATTTTGCACCAATTAATAATCTTTTGGCAAATTTATGTGCGGTTTTATCTTTTCTGTATTTTTATTTTATTTTGGCATTATATAATATGAATTTTATGTCGAATAGACGTGTATTGTATAAGTCGTGCGAAACTGCGGGTCACTCAATTAGGTGATCCGATCCATTTTTCACAATGGGGAGATAGGCCGATGTTCCATCTTGTTTGTACTGGAACATAATTATGTCATGAAGAAAAAGAAACACAGCTAAGAGTCAAGGCTTGCGTTAACAGAGAAGTAAAACCGCTAATGAGCAACGTGATTGGTTCGTGAATGATTCATATTTGCATTCTAAGCCTCATTGTTCGTTTATGTGAAGATTATTAATTTCTTCAAGCTAAGAAAACCAAGTTGTGTGAAGTCTAAATTATAAGATAATCGGGTTTGTTTCTGGACGACTCATTGTTATCGGATATTATAAATGCATTCGTGAATTAATGAATTTATCGAAGCAAATACAAGCACCTCTAATGTAATAAAAATGCAGTGGATATATCGTTGGATCCGTGTTCTGTGGTCGGATCAACTATGCACCTGTTGAACGAAGTTAACACTCTGAATTATCTGTGCCTAAAACACGAAGACAAGTAACCTATGCGAGTGATCACTGTTTGCACCAACCATTCACGGCTTACGAACATAATACGAATATAATACTAACTAGTGACGAGACGAGGCAGGTCATTCAGAACACCAAAGAGTAAGCAAGCCATAATGTATACAGATGATGTAATGTAATGTAATGCATGATGTGATAATGTAAGCCTTACAAGGCGTTGTGATCACATGGGGGTGCGTTCCCAGTTGATTTAATCGAGTTAATGAGATATGGAAACGAGGCATAGGGTCTATGCCCACGAGATAAGACCCACTCGTGGTAAAAGCATAACCAAATTGCATTACTAGCCTATACTTTTAGGAGGTAGCAAAAGGTAAAAATCTCCGCCGTCGGGGTGTTGGTGATCTCATCATAACAATAGGCCAGCACAATGAAGGCGGTGCCTATCTTCTCTTCTTCGCCGCTTATATCCTTTCTGGATGAACCCATTCACTGCTGGGCGGGCAGGTGGTGTTTCTAGACCAGTTAAATTTAGATCTACTTCTGGAGTTTAGGTCAAAAATGGTATTCTTATGGCTTTCCGTCAACTACGAAAAAAAAATATAAAAAAAATAACCCAAGCTATTTTCATCAAGTTATCCACATTGCAGAGCCATAAAAAGATGTGCAGTAGGATTTATGCAAATAACAAGTGTCAAAATGCGAAAGCAATAAGTTACAAATGAGCATATTAACACTGACGTTAAGATCTTGAATAACCTTACCAGGGCTTTCGTACGCAGGATAATTAAAAAAAAAACAACCCCCCCCAAAAAAAAAAACACAAAAAAACAAAAAACAACGGTTTTGGGCTTGGGCCATGGATCCTTGCACCCCTCTTCAACAGAGTTCAATTATCACTGTGCTGTGCTGATCAGGCTGATTCAATGAAAACACATGTGTATATCATTTCACAAAACAAAAGAATATCAGATCATATGGACTTCATGGGAACTATCAATGAATTTCTTGCTTCGCCAGTGCGACCCTGGGCACGGTCTGAACGCCTTGTATGAGCTGCTCTACACGGATCCCCCGAAAGTGATGGTCATTGGAGGCGGGTGCTCAATCGTGTGTCAACCATGTTCGGAAGGATCCACGCAGTGGAACCTCACTACAGTTAGTACACGCAACACATTGCCCTGTTACATACTGACACCATGCAGGTATCTTACGGCTGCATGTCGCCTAGTTTATCCAACAGAGAGCGTTTCCCGCAGTTCTTCAGAACGGTGCAACCGGAAGTCACGCAGAATCCCGCGAGAATTGAGCTGATGCGATTGTTTGACTGGGACCGCGTGGCGATCATACAACAGTCGTACGAATACCACACAGCAGTGGGTGCTATCGCTGAGTGGTGCTTCTCTCTCAATATGTTAATCTATGATATTCAGCAAATTGAAGATTTGATCGAACGTTTGAGCAGGAGTAACACGACTATTATCACCTACGAAATATTCCAGACGGACGCAAGCATTCAGATTGAGAATATGAAGGTTAACTTTCTCTGTTCTCCATGAAATGCGTTTAACCTCTGACCTTTGCAGAAGCATGATGTTCGTATCATCGTGACTGCCAGCTATGAAGACGAGATGGGTGAGACGATATGCAAAGTGGGCTTTCGTACCAAAATGTATTCAACATACAAAGCACTTTTTTCCTCAGGCATACGCCGAAGGACTGTATGGTCCCGGAGTGCAATGGATCTTCGCTAACTGGTTTGATGAATTTTGGTGGCAGAATTCACCACATTGCTCACCTAAAGAATTTCTTCAGGTTATCGATGGCGCAATATACACAGGTCAGTAACCGTATCATGGCATTGCATCGCCTGATGCTGTTTCCAGGCATGTCATATGAAAACCCGATCCTGGAGAAGAGTATTGGAGGGATTGACTCGGAGGATTTTAAGCGCATCTTTAATCAACGATCCAACTACTCAGATTGGACCGGAAAGGACTTCGGCCCAGCAGCCTACGACTCCATCTGGGCAGCGGCTCTAGCGCTCAACCGAACAATTGATAAGATGGAGAATCACGGTGAAGTTATGCTTCCAAGTCGTATGTGCCTAGGATGTGCCTATAGTGTGCATTAGCGGCACTCCCAGCCTTTGTACGGAGGGTCTTGGGTTTGATTCCTTGAGGGGGAACTCACTCTGAATTCATGGTCTGTGAAGCTCCGTGCTCACCGCACCATAACTCTGGCACAGAGGGTCGTTATAGTTATTGTACTTTGTAGGACAAAGATCGAAGGTCATCGCCAAGCAAGTTGAGGGCTTACATGTCACTTTTGGAATTATTAAGTAGCTGTAAACTGCATTGAGGGTTTTTTTTTTAATTTATATTTTGGTAATTGTTTTTTATCCTACTTTCTTTCCTTTTTTTCTAATGGGAGATGGAGATTTCTCAATATAAAAAATGATGCTGATGGTGATAGTGGCTTCATGAATGCAACGTTGTGGGAAATACATGTAATAATATTTAATTTAGAAAAAAAGTTGTTATTTTTTTTTTCATCTTTCATCCATAGGCTTCAACAAAACCTTGGACGAGTTTACATACTCAGACAAAGACATCAATGATCTCATCATTGAAAGTATGTATGAAGTGGAGTTTGTGGGTGTCCGTGGCTACACCCGCTTCGACAAAACTGGCAACCCACAAGGTCTGATCACCATCCGCCAGCAGCAAGGTGCAGTGTCACGCCCTCCCTCCTTCAATTCAATGTCTCCTGTGATAGGTTCAAATCTGCGGATGGTTGGTCTATACCACCCGGAAGTGAGCGGATCTGCCGAATACATAGAATGGGTGAATGGAGGCTTAGTGTGGAGAGGTTAATTAACTCAGTAAATTAGTACACAAGACTTGCAATATTTCTTCATCAGGTGGGAGACCTCCTCGGGCAGGTAGCACGCTTATCCTGTCACAAGTGAGGCTCTCTCCAGCGCTGTATGCCACCACGAGCATATTGGCCTCTCTGGGGATTGTGGTGGCCGTGTTTCTACTTTTGTTTAACACATGGTTCAGGAGAAGGAAGTAAGTGAAAAATGTTCTTGGCATCAATCGGTCTTCATCCCCCCAAAAAGTGCTCTATTAATTGCAAGGATAAACATTCCTGCTTGTACAACCCTTTTGAACGTTAGTATGAAGCTTTTTTTGCTCACCACAGCGTCATCGTCATGATAATAATTGGTAGTCACTAGATAAAGATTGAAGCGAGTAGAAAACGTCCATATAATCAGTTACTGCTGCGGCGTGCTTGCTCACACATATTACCGGAAGTAGTTAGCTAAAATTCATCTGTCAATTCACCCGCTTTCTTTGTAAACGTTTGCAGATGGCATCAACCCAATTACAGGGAAATCATGAACCGTATCTCAGTCACTGGTGGACTAAATTGACTTGTGATAATTGACATACAAAGTAGTTCTGCCTATGAAACCCTGCAAATTATTACAGGGTTTTATATTATGTTAATGGTTACAATATTATTATTAAAAAAGCCATCGATGCATCAAAAAGGAATGCGATGAATAATGTTATAGAAATAATAAGGATCTGTGAGAATCCTATACTTGTTTGAGCTCTAAAATAAAATGTTTATTATTATTTTTATAATCCCTATCGTTGATTGCATGAGTTTGGTTCATCAAGGATTTTATTATTCCTGTGTACAGGGTAATCAAAATGTCCTCCCCGAACATCAATAACCTCATTTTGCTCGGCTGTACTCTCTGCTACTTGACCATCCTTTTCGAATCCTCGGATATTGAGGTGGAGCGATACTTCTGCGTGGTGCGTTGCTATGATGGACTCGTGAATGACATTGAATCGTGATTTTGCAGCTGCGACAGTTTTCGTTCGTTGCTGGATTTGCTCTGACGTTTGGGGCGCTGTTTTCCAAGACATGGCGTGTGCATATTGTGATGATAGCTTCAACGAAAACGGCGAAACCCAAAGTATGAAATATAATTGACAACTTTACAAAGAATTATGCTAATTATTTCATTTCTTTGCGCAGATAATCAAAGACCCTCAGTTAGCTTTTGGGGTCCTAGTCTTAGTACTTGTCGATGTCAGCATTATGATAGCATGGCTGGTCGTCGATCCCGTCCAAGCCGTGTTACGCAATGGAACGGAGCAGGTTAGTCATTCGGGGTCAAAAGATCAGTCATTCAGAGTCATAAGTCAAATTTCAACGAAAAAACAGGAAGTGAACCACCAGCCTCCGAAAAAATGGGGTGTTACTCAATTATTGATACAAAACGAGCAAAAATGCCTGTGGGGGTTTCAAGGGTCCAAGAAACATTTAATTATAGAACCTGTATCTCTGGCCTCATTAATTCACCAACCTTGTGCTCAGACGTGGATCATTACAGGTGATAAATGATTAACACATTTTATTATTCGGCGAAAGGTATCGGCGAACGACAATGATATCATCTTCAAATACCAATCGATCGAGTGCAAGTCGGAATTCCAGACGCACTTCAGCGCTGCGCTGCTCGCTCTGCAGAGTCTGCTGCTCATCTTCGGGGCTTTCCTCGCCTGGGAGACACGTAGAGTGAAAGTGGAGGCGCTGAATGACTCGAAGTACATCGGAATGTGCATTTACAACGTCGTCGTCCTGGCTGTAATCGGGGTGGCTCTGCAGTACGTCATCAAGGACGCTGTCAATGCGTCGTATGGCTTCCTCTCTGGACTCATCTTGCTCGGAACCACTCTCACGCAGACCATCATCTTTGGGCCAAAGGTTGCGAGATGACCAGTTGCAATGTGGTCATTCTGATGTCCATTTAATTGCTTCCAGGTTTGGTCCGTGCGATACGAGGCTGAAGCAGTCGGACCACTGACCATGCCGACGACCATGTCAATGTCAGTTGCATACACATCATCCGATCAACGTCGAGTCTGAGGGGTTTTATGGGAAAAGTAAGAGCCAACAAAGAATCCTCTCGTGATTTTATATAACCCTGACCGGAAGTATGGATGCTCTTTCCGTTGTACATTAGGGTGGTTTTCGTTGCCTCTGATGCAATAACACAACACGGTTTTTGGATTTTCCGAGAGCTCAACGTGTAGAGCATTCATGAGGAAGCATCTGAAATATGAATATGACCAATAAGTCCATTTTCCCAATAAGTCCATTTTCGCAGCTGAAACATCGTCCCTTGATATCTATAGCCTCCTTATTTGGTCAAATATCCCAATGCTCAGGTTACAATATTTGCTAAATTTTCATTACTCGTGTTAGTATTTGTACTATTTTATCAAATTTGTGAATTCTTGCAAAGTTTAAAGAAAACAATGCTTAGAGAAATAAAGAATCGTAGTTATGCATTATAATATTATTAGTGCCATTCATTTGTGCATTGTGTGCCTATAACTCGATAATAAATTGTGATGCTGTGCGAAAACTATTAACATATAGCACTTTTGCCTTAGTTTATATGTATTCTCTAATCTATCGTATTTGCATAATTATTCGGAAAAGTCACTGGATACATTTGGTCAAATGTTCAGTGTCCTCAAGACACAGCGCATGCGCAGACCCTTCAGGTTGTTCTATGATGCAAGTATGACGTGCATGTTTAAAGCACTAGCACATCACAATGAAACACAAATCCAGGAAACCAAATTTAAATTCTTTCTCGTTCATCGTTCAATTTTAGTCCACAATGTGCAGCATTGAGCATAGAGCATAACAACATACATAATTATTGGAATAATCTTGCTACTATGAAATATTCAAGAGTATAATCACTTTGTTAAATTTTCTTAAATCTCAGGTATTATTTGACCGCCAGTGTGCACCATGATTGGGCATGACAGTCGGATTGCACAATAGGGAGAATGATCTGTTTTTATTTGTACCATAATGAACCCGGAAGGTGAACACTGCCCAAGCATTAATTTTGAATTGAGAAGTGCTTCAAGATTTCAAGACGGAAGGATCGTCAGAACAGCATGTTTCAAAGAGCAGAATGTCTGTGAAAGCAATTCTTCCAAGATAATAGCTATAGTGTGACGAATATCTGATCTTCGGGTGTCCAGGTGATTCACCAATAACTCAGGAATTTGGAAAATAAGAGGAGACATCGAAGAGGAAGTGAGGGTCTAGTTAGGGAATACGCACCCGAGAATTATGCAAAGGTATGTGTATTTTATATTACAGGTTTTGATATGAGAGCAATGGCCTGAAAATACTGATAATTCTCGTAAAATTAATAATACTTATTATGTTCTTGGACGAAAGGAAGAAGTGAGTTGTAACTGGCAGTTGAGGGAGTCAGAGCGATCGTGAATGAGCGAGCAGTTCTCAGTGATTAAAGGGAACACGCCAATCATTCAGTTTCGTAAGAACATTCCTTTTATAAAAGATAAATTGGGCGTCATCTGTATTTATATCTTCTTAGGTTTCTCTGTCAAAGTAGTTAGATGCAAACAGGAAAATGACATGAGTTACACAGCTGAACGAACTTCCGGTATTCCCTCTGCAATGGCTGCATCCACGAGATTAATGGTTACACAATTGGTTGATTATGTCACCTCACATTAGCGCGATTGACTTGCTCCGAGCAGAAAAGCAGAGTAAAAGCCGGATGCAAATCTCAGGTGACAAAGTCAATTGTGTCAGTTTTTGTGTTGAGCGCGGCCTAGAAGATTTGCACCACTAGAATATTACATAATATATTATAAGCAATCAAACTGTAATATGTGCAAATTCCACTTCCTGGAGTTCACGTGTAGTCAGCTGGCATCCATCTCTGGAATCAATTTTTGTTTATTCCAATTCCGAAGGGTAGAACTTTTGATCTGTGACAATTTCATCCAAAAATAATTCTCATGTCTCATGGGAGCTACGTCAGTCGGGGAATGTCCTCAACGCTCGTTAGCACATTACTCATGCATTAATGCCATTCGATCATTCTTCTGAAGTTCTGCAAAAGAAACAGACAGTGTGTGAAATTTCCTACAATGCTCGACTAATACTTCGCTTCAACACACGTATACTTGGATGCAAGCTAAGGAAAAAGCACCTCTTTAGTTTTTCCAACACCACATTCGATAACGCATATGTAAAAAAATATACATATAAACGAGTCCAATGCCAACTCGTACCACAAGACGATACTCACCCACATAAGACTTATCTTGCAGGGGTCAATCTGTGGAATTTACTCTCAAGAATCACGAAACAAATTGCAACTCTGAAATCGTTTGCAGGCAAAAAAAAAAAAAAAAAAAAAAAAAGAGAACAAAAAGAGAACAAAACCCACACAATTACTACCGTAAAATGTTCTTAGGTTTTCATGGCGCACTTGTATTTTTAAAGGCTCTGGTCGCAGAGCTTGGACTAAAGGATTTTCTCTCTAATGTGCTTCACTCATGAATAAAACTATACCTATCTATATCATTTTTATATATCTATTTTAAACCTTTTGTGCACATACATAGTACTCATGGTTTAAACGGATAAACAATCGACAATAGTCAGAGTCGAAATACATCATTATTGCAAATTCGCACCACGTACAACGGAATAGAATGAATACCTTATCAATCTCGACTCAGAGTTAATTAGTGTGACTCAAAACTAAATGTAGGAGAATAATGATTTCCCAGAAGTTTTAAGTAACACGTGTCGATTCTCTAAAATGCAACACATAATAAATAGGTCACAATATCTCATTGTAACACTGAGTGCAATGCAAAGGAACGCAAATTAAGGTGAATGCCCTTGAACCTCAGCGGAAAATGTGACATTTGTGTTCATTTTAATTGTTCGAACAATGCTGAGAGATAAGCATGAGAAATCGCATGTGTGGCTGCGTTTATAAACGCTTGTTTCTGATAAAAACTCAAAAGTCGACATGAGGATTCCTCTCACAACACTCGTCTGCGCGGCGGCACTAGTGTGCTCTGCGCATGCGTACAACGGGCAGCCTATCTGCAGTGGGCAAACCGACGTCGTGGTGCATCTGTTCGAGTGGAAGTGGGCAGACGTCGCCAGTGAATGTTCCGCACTCGCTCAACTAGGCTACTGCGCCGTGCAGGTAAAGTCATCAGCAACACGTATGCGATATGATTGGATTGTCAATCCAGGTATCTCCCCCACAAGAGCACGCGGTGCTGCCGGACCCAAGTGGCGGCGAACCCCCGTACCCATGGTGGCAGAGGTACCAACCTGTCTCCTATGCACTCGACAGCAGAAGTGGCTCCCACCAGGAGTTCGTCAACATGGTGGAAACCTGCAACGATGTCGGTGTTTAGTGAGTGATATCTCACCAATAATTCCACGCAATTCTCTTCTTGTAACTCTCTCACAGCATCTACGTTGACGCAGTGATTCAGCACATGACGGGCGGACAGAGTGGATACGGTTCTTCCGGAAGCTTCTACGACGGGGCCACTGAGGACTACCCGGGCGTTCCGTTTTCGGCAAATGACTTCCACAAACAACAGCCGGATGAGTGCACAACTTCAAGCGGCGATATTGAGGTGGATACCAACCATGTCCAATTTGATGTTACCTGTTCTTTTATGAAATCCTAGAACTACGGTGATGCTCAGCAAGTGAGATTCTGCCGTCTTGTTGGGCTCCGTGATCTGCGTACAGGTGCCGACTATGTGCGGGAAAAGGTTGTTGGCTTCCTCAACAGTATGGTTGACATTGGTGTCGCTGGCTTCCGTGTCGACGCTTGCAAGCACACTCTGCCTGAAGACCTCGAACACTTTTACACAAACATGCACGATCTGCCAACCAGGTGGTTCCCTGCGGGTAGCAGACCCTATGTCTTCCAGGAGGTCATCTACGTAGGAGGAGATGAGCCAATCAGACCCGAGCACTATACACACATTGGAAGGGTCACAGAGTTCAGGTACAGCGCCAACATTGGAAATATCTTCCGCGGTTGGGACGGACAGCAGCTCAGCTACTTGGAGAATTATGGCGAGGGGTGGGGATTCATGGATGGTATGGATGCTGTGGTCTTCATCGATAACCATGACAACCAGCGCGGCCATGGCCCAGGAGGAGACAGTGTGTTGACCTACAAGGATGACCGCCTCTACAAAATGGCCACAGCATTTGAGTTGGCTTGGCCGTACGGACAACCCCGGGTCATGAGCAGCTTCGCCTTCGATAACACAGAAGCCGGTCCCCCTAGCGACGGAAACGGAAACACGTACGACGTGGAGTGCTTCAACGGAGAATGGGTCTGCGAGCACCGATGGCGTCAAATTGAGAACATGGTCGGATTCCACAACGCCGCTCTCGGCACTGGAATGAGCCATTGGCGCACGATCAGCGACAACGCCATCGCTTTCGGACGGGAAGGAAGAGCATTCATTGTTATCAACAACGAAGGTCACGAGGTGTCTGCTGACTTTGAGACGGGAATGCCTGATGGGGAGTACTGTGACGTCATCTCTTGTGATGGTCCAACACCTCCTTGCAATTCTTGCGGCTCGGTGACCGTTTCAGGAGGCAACGCTCACATCACTGTGCCCAATGACAGTGACCCCGTGGTTGCTATTCATGTATGAATAAATTATCTAAACTTCAAACTTGCATCTTGGCTTGTTTTACGTGTTAAGCAATGCGACATTCGCGATGCAACCAGACGAATCTCGCAAAGGTTTGCAGGTGACACTTTCTCTTGTCTGGTATATTGATGTGGGGTGTCCTTAGATCGATAGAAATTGCAATCCAATATTATCAGTCTCAGTGATTTATTCAGATGACTGTATGCTTAAAATGATGATAATGTTGTTATTAGCGTTGTGGGAGTGAAGCATCGTCTACGAGGAGCAACCATCATTGCGGTCAAGAGTTTGAGTTAATGACAGAATGGCAACTTCACGCTACTTTGATCAACGGGAATACAATTATATGAAGAGAAGATAATAGTGTAATGACATAATTTTGATGAACAAACGCTAACAATTATGCAGCAAATGCGGAGAGATATTTGCCCAATTATAAATACATAATAATTATGAGAAGAGTACATGGTCACTCCTTAAATTGCCATTTGCAAGTGAATACCGAATTACGTGGTCAGTGCAATATACACGCTCTTGCAAATCTTTTGTTGATAGCAAAGATCAAAGTTCAGGCACAAGGTCAAGACAAGGCAAAATCTGCAAGAGGAAAAAAAAAGTGAAAAGCAGTATTATAGAAGCACCTTGTTGGTTGATGTCGGCTGAATAAGAGATGATGCGAAGGTGGTTCAGCTATAGAAATACTATTGTGAGCAAAACTATAATAAAGAATGACATTGTTGTAACTTACACTTGTTTGCCTTCTGAGTCCCCCTTCCTGTCAGAGCCCAAAAAAACAACAAAACATATTTCTACAGAACGCATAAATTTTGAAATACTGTTTCTCGTAGACGGTTTTCAATGTTACCTCTATGAAACAACTGTTCGATGAAGTCAACCCTAAAAAAATCCCCCCCCCCAAAAAAAAAAAAAAAAAAAGTTTTTATCGCTGTTTACGAATTTCTACATTTGTGCTGGTCACAACTTTACTTTCTGCTCGTTCAATCTACAGTCATTCTGCCTTATGCCATCGTTAATTTTGTGTTGAGCACATATCTAGTCATTCTTTGTTGTCTGTGATTCTTCCTAGCTTTAAGCCTTGCTTTGAATTGAGTTTGTGTCACGAAGTCTGTGTCTCATTGCTTAGATGTTCGCAGCGTTGATTTTACGTGATACTTTTAAATAAATAAATAAATTTTATTATATTCAAGTGCTTAAAATACATAACGGTTTCAAAGCACAAAATAAAACATATTACCTTCCTTTTACCCTCCTTGTGACTACAATTCTTACGTTTCCTATTTTAACTTCTGTTAGACACAGAATCTGTCGCGCTTTGTGCGAAACAATATTTTCCATGCATATTTCCCCTTTGAAGTAGTTAACGAAAATTTTATCAACATCGTGTCTTGCCAGAAATTTGCGGTTTTAAAATTACAAATTAACCAAAAACGTCCCTTCATTTTTCGTTGTGCGCGAAATGCCGCGAAGAGGAACTTCGAATCGCTTGGAACTAATGTGCTAGTTGCTACGGAATATTAATCATATTATTATATTATTATGCTATTATATTTTCAGACATTATCAAATATCGCTTGCACGAATATATGACAATGTCCTAATACCTATTTGATGCAGGTAATTATACTGTATAAGTACATTTTAAGGGGAGAAAAAAAAAATAAAATAAAAATGCAAGCATGCATTCCCCCTGGTTTTCTCTGGGCAGCCTCCGCATTTGTTCCAATCAATGACCCATAGACCAGGAAGCTAAACATAGAACTTCCAGAGAACTTCAAAGGTAAAATATTATTGAATAAATTTGCAAGTGATTTATTTGAAAATATTGCAAATGTCGAATTCCTGAATGTTAGAGGGCCTAACGGGAATGACTGATTTAACTGACGAGTTATCAGAGAAATCAAGGTCCGCGATGGAATTCGACTAGATTGTGGACGCCATAACTGATAAGCTGTTCGGCAAATGAGTCAGCTGCCATATCAACACACCCACAATTGCATTTTTCTCTGTTGCATTAGGAGCCAAGACGTCATGCCTGATTGCACAGTCAATGGAGCCAAGGCGATGGATGGTCAGCAAGTTGATTCAATCTACCGAAGACGAATAATAGTATCATGATAGCATAGCATGAATATTTATAATGGGATCTGGTGAGGCACCATAACCTGCTGCCACCTGGTTTGGAAGTCATGAAGTACACAAATTTGTTTATAGTCACAATTGGCTAATGGCCCCAGGCCAAGGATACAAACAAGTTCTATCGATGCACTCACAAATCACAATTCCATTTTATGTTGAACAAATCAGTGATTTTGCTCAATTACAACTGTAATACTTGTAACGTACAGTTGATCGAATGGAAATCGTAACGCATAAACATAATGATTTTAGCGCTATGTAAAGTATACTTAAGAATGAGGTAACTTGACTCGAATAATTGATCACACATTGGCACATATATACAGAATGGGCCAAACGTAGTTCATCTACTCCATGTTAAAAACAAAACTCAAAATTTTTCTAAAATGTTTTGATCTGTTTTGTAGCATTTTCTCAGAAATGCGAAGCACCATTGAAAAGCATTGAGATCTTGTACATGGGATAGACTACTTTTGGCCCACACTGTATATTGGCATAATACTCAATTATTTGGTTTTGTACCTGTTTTTATTGTTGAATTAAGTGAAAATCACTCAATTCAAATGTCTTATGATCAGTTATTAACTCTATAACTCAATATATTACTGAATTATCATCATTTCCAGACTCGAGGCGACGAAGCACAATCCATTACCATAGCAACCTTTTTTGGTGCATTTCGCCTTGCGGCAAATGGACTGTCTGCATAATTTGCATACATAACAAATGAACTGTTGTATCTTATCATAGTTTAAACAATTGAGCGGAAATATGAGGTTATCCCCTTACAGGTTATCAGGTTATTATCTGACTTATCACTGGTAGACGCAGATAGGGCCCCATAAAATCCCTATTTCACAATGTGATGCGGACATAACTGCGATAGATTCAGTAGTGGATAAGATCGTTTTGCCATAGTTAAATACAATAGGCTGTTACCTCTAACAGGTGAGAGGCTCTTTTGATTTTCACCCCTTTTTGAAACCATTTTTTTCCTTCTTAGTCATTAGTAATTCTACCTTTTCAATGCATAGATACCGTAAGAGAGAGAGAGATAATGATTTTTTTGATTTTTTTGGCACAATAATTAACTAGATATATAAATACAATTGAGACAAAAGCCTTGGAGACCAGTGAAAGGCAATTCGAGAATGCCGCTTAATTCACTGGCCACCAAAGGGAAAAAATGCTGCAAGAAAAATTTAGAATAAAGTTGAATTAAATTTGAACACATGTAACAAGAAAAGAAAAAAGAAAAAGGATATAAATACATGCAATTAAAAGAGGTAAAAAAAAGAAACAAGTAAATATTTACAGATTTGAGTGTATTAAGGTTTGGTACAAATATAACAATTGTGATTTAAACAGACTCTTGAGTAATGTGATATCAGATAATTTTTTGCATAATTTGAGAAGCCATTCAAAGAATGTGAAAAAAATTTATCAAAAATACAAGGTGGTTGGGTGTTAACAGTGTCGATTAATTTATATCTTAACAGTTGTCTGTAATACTCATGCAAGAAACGAGGAGTGGAAAGTCTATTACTTCTTCGGGTGTTATAAGAGTGATGGTCTCCATTTAAAGTGATAAATTTATTCAGAAAATAGGTTGGAAGTTGCAAATTAAATAATTTATGTGTAAATTTAAGCTGCTGCAATTGATGAATATCTTTCATTTTGAGTATTTTTAAATCAATGTATGTGAAAAAGGGGCCGAATTTGTGATTACTCTCATAGCTTTTTTCTGTAGTTTGAATAATGGCTCAGCTTTCCTTCCCCATAACAGAATACCATAATTTAGATGGCAACTGATCAGTGCAGTATAAATAGTTTTTAAAATAGAATAAGGCAAGAATTTCTTGAGTCTATACAAAACTCCGATTACTTTAGAAATCTTTCTTGATGTTGCAGAGATGTGGGGTTTCCAAGATAAGTTTTGATCAATTATAATACCTAAGTAACTAAAGTGGTCTACTATTTCTATCTCTTCATTATTTAATATGAGCTTACGTGGCTGGACAGACTTCTGAGGGGGGAAAGTAAAATAGTGCTTTTGTTTTACTGACATTGATTTTCATTTTATTTGCATTAAGCCATGTGCTAACTTTTGATAACTCAAATTTGATTGATTGCGATGGATGGTTAGAGAAAACATTCATTGTAGATAATAGAGTTGTATCATCAGCATAATTAATCATTTGAAATGTGTTAGAACTACAATTGAAATCGTTCATGAATACCAGAAACAAGAAGGGACCCAAAATTGATCCTTAGGAGACTCCTATATTGAGATCAGCAAAATCTGAGTTGGCTTGATTACAGTTGTATGCAATATATTGCTTTCGGTTATTTAAGTAATTCTTAAGGAGGCTGATGGCACTTTCATTTAAGCCATAATATTTGAGTTTATCAAGTAGTATTTGGTGATCAAGGCAGTCAAACGCTTTCGTCAAATCAATAAAAATACTGAAAGGATTTGTACCCTTATCCATGTCATTTACCACTCTGTCGACCAGTTCCGGTACGGCGTGTTCAGTAGAATGCCCTTTTCTGAAACCATACTGGTGATTGAATAGAAGAGAATTATCAGTGAAATATTTATACAGTTGTTTAAGTTGGAGTTTTTCAAAAATCTTTGAGATCGATGGCAGTATAGATATGGGTCTATAATTATTAGGGTCAGATTTATCACCTTTCTTGAATAGTGCTTTAACTCGGGCAACTTTCAAAGAATCTGGAAATTTGCAAGTTGAAACCGACTGATTAAAGAGAATTGTCAGTGGTTGAATTATTACTGGCTTGATTGCCTTAATCAGCGAAGATGAAACACCATCGCCAGAGGTTGTTGGTTTGCTTTTTAGGTCATTAATTGCAGCTTCTACTTCAAGGGTAGTTACTGGATGGAAGGAAAACTGGGTCTCAATGTTTTGAGTAAGGTAGTCATTATAATTAATTTGCTGTGCATTTGAGTTCTGAAAAGAATTCGATATTTTAAGTCTTATAATGGAGAAATGTTTGTTCAGTGCATTTGCTATAGATTTATTATTTGTAAAAGTAGTACCATCTAGGTTAATTTGCGAAGGAAGATCTTGTTCATCGGTAGAATTTCCTCGCACAAGTACCTCATTTATTGACTGCCATGTTCGTTTTATGTCATTTTTACATTGATCAAATTTAGAATGATAATAAGCAGCTTTTGCAGCACGAATGAGTTTTTTAAGAATTGTATTATAGTTGGATAAATTCACTTTTAGAACTGTGTATTGAGGAGTAGAAGGGTTGCTTTGTTTAATTTTCTTATACAATTTATCTCTGGATTTAATTGATGTCAATAAGCCCAAGGTAATCCATGGTGTTTTTTTCTGTTTATATTTAAAAATTAAAGTGGTATATAAAAAAAATGGTTAAAGTGGTTATAAAGTAAAGTGGTTATAACTCATTTAGTTCATTGTAAGTTTTTTTAAAGCTTCAAATGTTAGTTTTGCAGATACAACATATTGGTATAGAAATATGCAGTACACACAATATCTGTTTGTCTGAATCTCTGAGCCAATTCACGGGTATGGTATCCCGCTCTAAAACATATCACCGCTTCAATGTTCCATGAGATTCAGATTAATTAAGACGGAAGATTTCACACTGTCGGTATGTGCCATGAAAATGCAGAAATAATTGCTAGCGCATTTTGGCAATTCGATCAGAAAGCCAGTCAGCCCTTTAAAATTTTCATTTCGCAACATAAGTTTTTATGTAATGTAGAGAAGATGTATGCATAGGGCACCTGTTAATGCCTTACGATTTTGCCTATCTGCTAATTTAGTTTATTTTATATATCACTATAAATGCATGCCTATGAGAAAAATGTTCGAGTGACAAAGTGCAAAGTGTTGGCTGTATCGATATATTTATGCATAAATGAGGAGAATGATATCCCTCTATATTTTAATGCTTTAATAATTTTCATATTACCCAACAATCCGAGTTTTATTAATCCGACATCCCAAATAATCCGAATTAAAGTTCGGGGACGGATGCTAATTGGAATTAATAATCTGATTCTCTTAATTTCCGACTCCGATTTCGATTTTTTTTTTTTTTTTTTTTTTTTTTTTTTTTTTTTTTGCGGCCAAATTAAAGTTTCCCATAGTAAACCGCCATCTCGGCGTCATCCTTTGATGTGCCAAACTACAAAATCACGATCATTCATGAAATTTCATTGTCATGAAACCTCACAATATACTAGTAGTAATATTATTTTCCTTTCCTTGATAAACACTAGAGAAGCAGTCTGTATACGTATACGTATACGTTGTTGTTTTCATTTTCGTGGTTGAACTAAACCCCAAAGTGAATAAAGGGACGGATGGTGAGGCGGTTTTTTAATCCGACTTCCTCATTAATTTTATAATAATTCCATCAAAATGTGACAAACACGTAATTTTTTATTGCTTTGATGTGTCTATGAAAAAAATATCGGAGTTATTCGTTTATGATCAATTTTCACCATTTTCATCTGAAAATATATTCAAGCCAAATTTCAACTCACTGTGTTCACGCGTTCCATGTTAGACCAAGAACTTTTCCAACGACCCTCGTGTGTCAAGTTGAGAATGCAGTTTCTGATTCGTTTCTCTAAACTGTTTTTCACAAATATAAACCCCATGACTACGTATGTAACGACCGTGTTTCATTACTTCTTAATAAAGTGATAAAAATTTATCATCGGATCAATATGACATCAACACCGATTATTGTAAATTATTCTCTTATATATAAACATATCTTTATCCATGTCTTATAGAACCATGACTGCTCTGCACTGGGCTGACTACTTGATCTTCACCTTCTTCCTGCTCGCATCTCTTGCAATCGGCGTCTACCATGCATTCAGTGGCAACAAGCAACGAACCACCCAAGAGTTCATCATGGCTGACAGGAACCTCAAGGTTCTTCCTACAGTGCTCAGCCTCTTGGTTTCATTTCAATCAGCACTCATGATTTTGGGCAATTCAGCTGAAGTGTATTCGTATGGCACCCAAGAATGGTTCGGCTGCTTAATAGGTTTTACTCTTGCCATCTTGCTGGCTGAACGACTTTTTGTACCTTGGATCTTCCCTTTAAAGCTGACAAGTGTCTATGAGGTCAGTGCATTAACAATGTTTCTGACGTCAAGTATTGGTCGCGTTTTAATTACAGTATCTGCAGTTGAGGTATTCATCAAGATTGGTTAGGATCGTCGGTGCTTTACTTGGAATTGCCAGTGGAGTAAGTAATCAATGTTAATTCCCACAATGCATCAGCATAACTGTCCTGGGGATAATTTCATGCAATTTTATTTCGATGTGCAGTTGCTTTACATCGGACCCGCAATGTATGCTCCCTCTCTAGCACTGGAAGCAGGTATGTAATTAATCATTTGTGTATAATATGTATCCTAGATTGATTGAATGCTGCTTGTCATTGTTTCGTTCAGCCACCGGATTTCCCACTCAAGTCAGCATCCCGATCATGGCAGTTGTTGCTACAACATACACTGCAATGGTATGTGCCATAGCAGGAAGGGAAGTTTAATTCAAAGTATAGGCTCTTAATCATCCAAGAGATAACTTCCAGCTTCACAGTCAGAGGAAATATACAAAATGCATCTGCCGTATTGAATTAAATGTTATGTGCTTGTGTACCTATCAATACAGGTTGTTTCAAAAGTATATTTACAAGTAATGCGGAAATGGTTAGTCGTCGATGGTAATTGTTACAGGGTCGAAGAGATGGTCTCCTGGTCGGCATCTAATATCATATATTATCGATAGGGTGGCATGCGGGCGGTGATATGGACGGATGTCTTCCAAGCAGGCATCATGTTATGTGGCATTCTTGCGGTGCTCGTAAAGGTGATTATGGAGAATTATCTAGTAAAACGCATTCATTACAAGCAACTGCAATATTCCCAGGGATCGATCGAAGTCGGTGGACTCTCAGAGGCTTTTCATTATGCTCAATTAGAAGGAAGGGTTCTTGGATTTTCGTAAGATTTATATTTATTATAAGTTGACAGGTCATCATGCTTGGATGATTTTCTTCAGAGCATCAGCTGACCCAAGAGAACGCCTGACTATTTGGGGCTTGGTGTTTGGTTGGAGCGTTACTTGGGCTTTCATTTATGGATTGCAGCAAGCTTCAACCCAAAGATACTCTGCCACCGAGTCTCTGAGAGATGCACGATTGTAAATGTGCTAAATCTCTTAATAATATTACCGACTTAACCATTTATAATCGTAAAGAGGTTGTCCATCAGATTATTAAATCTATTTACTAAACAGACACTGAATAACCACTGTTCTGCTCTTAGGTCTCTGCTTTTGAACATCCCCTGTCTCATCATTATGGTGTGCCTTGCGTTTACCAATGGAATCATCGTAACTGCCTACTTCGCGAAGGAAGGATGTGATCCTGTGCTCAACGGAGATATCGACTCATCCAACAAGGTTAAATAGTCAAGTGATCGCATACCCTGAATTGCATGCTGCGTACTTGGCAGATTCTACCACACTTTGTGAAAATCGTCTTTGCGTCGTCTCATGGTTTCTCTGGACTTTTTCTTGCGACTTTATACAGCGGAGCACTCAGGTAAACAGACCAAGCATCAATATTATGCTACACGTTAGAATAGCCTATCAGGTAAATGCATGCATAGTATGTGTAATAATGTTTTTGAAACCAAAGCCAAAATACTGATAATATTATTGACTTTTGTAATATATTTCAGTTCGGTCTCATCAAGCCTGAGCGGATGTGCAGCCAATGCATGGGAAGATGTTCTAAAACATTACCTCGTTAATATGAGCGACTTCAAAGCAGCTATACTCAACAAATTCATGGGTCTGCATGCTACGAATTTGACATTCAACAACTTCATATCTCGTATTATATTCCAGTTGTTGTTTTCGGTTTCATTGGAGCTGCCGTGGCCTTCTTGGCAGCTTTAATGCCTGGTCCAGTCACACAGGTAATGTTTTATTATTGGGTATGAGAGCACAGGTGTTTCATGACTTTCAATATCTGAACTGACCGTATGCAAATGACCCTAACTCACACGTTCACTTATAAAGATCCCCGCTAATGATCAGTTTAATGCAAAATTCGCAGTTGCTATGAAAGCTAAGCTTTGAGTCAGAAAAAGATGAGTCAGCAATTAAGGGAAGATATATTATCAAAGCCGTGGGATATTAACCAGCACTTTTATATCTCCAGACGCTAGTGATATATTTAGATGCAATGTAATTAACTGTTAGAACATCACAATATTATTGGGTGTCAAAGTGTAGCCAACGATGACTGCTCATTGATGTTTACAGTTGACAAAGAGATCATTCAACTTATAAGTGCGTTATGATTCCAAGATGTGTCGTGATTTCAAGTGAAGTGTGATGTGCTATTGTGACATCATAACGACACCATACAACCCTCATAAGAGTGTAATAGATAAGTTGCTGTATTGTTTTGTAGCTTTTAACGTGTTTCTTATTATTTCAGGTGGCACTTTCATTTGGAGGTGCTACTTGTGGGCCTCTTTACGGCATGTTTATTCTTGGTGGCATATCTGATTCAGCCAACTGGCAGGTTAGCGTAGACATAGCTCAAAAAGCAAACCACGATATGTCTATTTCAGGGAGCACTGCTAGGCTGCAGTGTTGGTGCTGCTATCAGCCTCTGGATTGTAATGGGATCCCAGTCAATTCCATCCTTCAGCCCAACTCTTCCTCCTCTGAATTCAGACAAATGTCCCATGTATAACGGAACCTCCACAAACACAACGAGTTTGGATACTTCACTGTAAGTGTGTGATATCAGGGATTATTGCACAGGTTATTAGTGGGGAGTTGGCCTAATTATGCCCATATTGGGAGTTTTAATTTTGCTTTGCGAAGTTGTTTACGTTCTTTCGAAGAAATCACTCTGTGATGCTAGAAAAATGAATCTGCACTTCCAGGTTTAAAAGTGTGCTTAGCTGTTAACAACTCAAATGATTAAATCAGGTTAGTATATTTACGTAATACTTCACACGTGAAAGCAATATAATTGCAGTGTTATTGCTATTTTTTTTTTTTTCTTATCAAATAAATCTCTTTCAGGCATGGAATTCAAAATATGTACGCTGTATCCTTTCTGTGGTATACGTTGATCGGTTTCGTCATCACTCTCTCAGTTGGCTGGGTCGCGTCTCGCATCTTCAACATTGGTGCGCGAAGTTATATAGAAATATCAGTAATCTAATGGCTTGCACCAACAGCTGACCATCAAAATAAAGCAAAGAGAATCGATGCCCGTCTCAGGTTGCCTTGGAAAGCAATGTTCACATTTGCTACAATGCCACCTCTTGGCAACGACGATGTCTCATGCTACGATTTTAAGGTAAATTCAAGAATTTATATTGATTCGTCGTATTCACCTTTTATTACTCCGACCCAGGATGTCAAGAGAACGCCAGAGGAGAATGATGTCGTGCTGATCAAGGATACACAAGAAACAAGTGCCATTTAGATTGATTATAAAAAAGTCATATTTCAACTGAAATTTAATTTTATTCATTGCTGATGGATCATTTCAAAATTGCTCTCTTTGCACTCATAAAAGATAGAAATCGAAATAAAATCAATCTGGAGAGCCGTTTACTCACAGACTGGCGAGCGTTGCAGCCGGGCTGGCGTGTCGACGATGGTCATGCATATGATACTTTATGCCCCGCCTACCATTCTATTTATAACTTGATTTTCATTCTGCTCTCGGAATTTGTTGGAGCAACACCTTTGTTAAACATATGACTTCAGAATTCTGAATATGGCTATTAGTTTGTTCGATGAGTAAAACTCATGTAACTCCATTTACGTTTCTATACGTTTTGAATCACATCTGTAGCTAAAATCAAGCCCATTGGGCAATAATTTTGGGCTATAAAGAACCACTAATATATCAAATATAATAAACTGGTGAGTTCCTCAGAGCACTTATTATATGCCTTATTACATGTAGTAGTTTAGGTATGCCGAAATTATTTCTTAAAACTTATGTACATGCATGCTATACCACACTATATTGACTCATGTAGATAGCAGCTATGCTCCCTCACCCAATGAAAGTATTCACCAATTTCGAACTAGAGTGTTCGATTCGAATTCGTGTTTGCTAGGATGTTGTTGATTTGTTTTCCGATTTCTTGAATAATGAAATGCTTATGATTTTGTACAACATACACATAAAACAAAAGTTTTGTAACATGTATTTATATATAATGCAGCAACGTTGGTGTTATAAAATAAGAAAATTATTCAATTTTGATGCATGGGTATCTAAATAATGTGTACACAGTGTATACTGGTCCAACATTTGATATCAACATACGACCAACTTGTTTCAGGTGTATATGATTATTATGGGAGCAACATTCAGAATTCTAAGGAGGTAAATCATAATCTCAATTTGTGGATTTGTCGTTGAGTAAATGATGCATGATCAGTGCGCACATACTCTTGACAATGCTCAACATCACACTGAACGCTTCATTGCACACGCATGAGAACCCCGAATTTCCGCTCTGGTGATCTGGTGGCGAGTAAACGACCAGCATGTCTACAAAGCTATTCCTATGGAAATAACATTTTAGACCGGGCGGGCGAGCCCGGCTGCACCGCCCGCCCGGCAGTGGGTTAACGGCCCTTAAAAAGGTTTCGACATGAACATGGGTCTTCTTTAACAAACATGCATGAGTAGTTCTTCCTGTTAAAGAGCAGTCACTTGTGCCCCATTGCAGCAGATATGAGGCAAATCGATCAGTAATCGTGAAACGCTCTGTATTCTTCTTTCTTTAACGCATAAAATATGGCATATTATTCAAATCTAATGTGTGGTGTGATAACTTATAGGGGATACCCGACTCTTCCCAATGAGCCAGAGTTCGACTGAAGGCGACGCGTGTGGTGATTTGTGGAACCCCCTGTTTATTTGAGGGTTGCCAAGCAATAGCAAGTCATAAATAGTCATTTGCACTGCAGTGTACAGCAATCGATGCCGCGATATAAAATATAATTTCTTGACGCGAAGAGACCAGCATTCACTTATTAATTGTGCTCAAGAGGTCTACAACACACGAATAAGGTGAGATATACTAAACCGACATGTCATTTTGAGTCATGATTGAATCATGTTTGACTCAATAATCATGTATGCTATGTATGTACATTGCATAGGCCTACTCTTGTTCCAATCAGAAGGTGTAACGGAACCATTTATTTTATGCTGACTAATAATTAATCGGTTAATTGAAAAAAAAAACCAAAAACAAACAAAAACAAAAACAAAAACAAACAAACTGGAGCAACTTGAACAACACGAAAAAGGTCCAGTAATTGGAATGGCCTGTGATAAAGAATATGCGCACTTTACAGCTACCAAAAGCAAAAGCACTGACAAATAATTACACGAAAACAAGTAGATACATCATATAATGATCCTAATTAATTGTACGTACATTATTATTACGTACATATAAATATATAATATATTGATAGATAAATGAGGAGCCTAGGTTTGTTTGAGTCTAAACATTAGAATAATTACCAAGAAGCTGTGGAAGCTATAAATAATCGAAGAGTTCGTATGAAAACAAACTCCAATTAATCAACTCCGACTGGCTGTAGGGAGGTGGCGAGACGTGTTCATGGTCAACATGGATCGATGCGGTGCCTCCGTAGACAGATATACACATCGATTGAGATCGCAGACGGTTGCAGATGAGTGAGCTCAGCTCTCTTCCACACTAGACGCAGTATTAAGGTGAGCATCGTTTACCTATCATGTAATCAATACGTCACTCATGTTTGGGCATTATACTTGGGTGCTAATTAAGACTTAAACCGGGCGGCATCCGAGCTCAAATGCTGAGACACGGTTCAGTCTCATTGGCTCCCTGAGCGAAACCTTAAAATGGCCAGTGCCCCGCATCTAGAAGTCTGAGCGTTATATTTCTGGTATTGGGATACGCACAAATTAATATTGCAATCAATTTCACCATCATTATAGCAGCTGGTTGTAACTTTATTTACGCAATATGTACTGTTTTGCATATTTAATGAAGCAAGGAAACGGAGAAATGCTGACTTTCTTGAGCAGTTTTTCAATTCTCACGATTTCAATCTGCAACCTGCAGACCCTATACATACAGAGTGGGAAAACTCATTACATTCCGCCCTCATTGATGCAAGAATCGTTGTGCTGAGATTTCTAGATCCGGAACACTAGCTATTTTAAAATTCCGCCCAGGGAGCTGTAATGTTCTTGTATTTATCAAACGATCAGGACTAAACACATTTCCAGATCTTTTATTCGTCGACAACTTGACATCAAAATACAAGAAATTATATTCACCGGAACCAAAACAGATCAACCGTAACCCGGATGTAATCTAACGTTAAACGTTGACAAAACACGAAAATGGGCGGATACCACAGGAGCCAATGCTACCGTTATGTAACCAAGAATTCAGGATGATTGACGGTTACATCTTGTGGAACTAATCAAGACCGTGGCATGCCGCTTTGTTCCAGTATTCATTTCATTTTTCCTTGCATCTCGATTTCTGGACAAAAAACTTAGCATCACTCCATCGAGGGGCGAGTTTTACTAGTTTCAACCCACTTAAATGCTGTAATTATAACTTATAATTTATAATGGATATTATCATTGTCTTGATAATGATTTACACTAGAAAGATAGATAAGTTTATTCATTCACAGAATCAAAATGAAGGTGAAAATTTAGAATATACAAAACAATGATGAATGAAATGGGGCTGATCCAGGGGTGAATATATGCCCCGATTTAAAATTACACGAATGAATAACCTATAACCAACGGTGTCAACTGTGGCAATAAAAGTTAAAAAAAAATAAAAATAAAAATAAAAATAAAAATAAAAATAAAAATAAAAATAAAAATAAAAATAAAATAAAAATAAAAATAAAAATTAAAATAAAAATAAAAATAAAAATAAAAATAAAATAAAAAAGGTGCAACAAACACGATGACACATTAAAGTTGTTAGTAACTACCCTATATATATAGTACAGTATAATATAATGATGAAAAGAGTAAAAAAGAGCAATGCATAAAATGTAACATAACGAAAGATAAAGAAGAGAGGAGAATAACGAGGCAAAGTGAGGTTAGTGGATTGGCGTGAGTAAAATTGAAAAGTCGGTCACGAGTTTAGTTTTAAGGTGAGTTTTAAAATTGGTGAGATTTATGTTGATTTCGCTATTGATTTCATTCTATATGAACACGCCTCGGAAACGAATTGATTTCAATGATAAATTTGAAGATAGACGAGGTACATGAAGTAAATGGCTTTGGCGGGTATTAATAGCATGTATGGAGGCATTTGTTTTTAAGAATTCATCTATTGCAGGGGGAAGAAGTTTATGATTGAATTTAAACATGAAGACCGAGACTGAGAGAATATAAAGGCGTTTTAGAGGAAGGATATTTAAATATTTAAATAACCTGTCTGTGTGAGCAGTTCGTTTTGCAAAATTTATATATCTCACAGCTCTTTTTTTTTTGTAATTTGAAAAGCGACTGAAAATCGTGTTCATTTCAGTGGCCCCATACATCGATGCAGTAATTTAAGTAGGGATAAATAAGAGAGTAGTACAGAGTAAGAAGAGCATTTTTGTTGAGCAATAACCTTGCAGACCGTATTATGCCAATAGATTTATAATTATTTTTTTCGTATATAGAAAATATGTTGACGCTAAGATAATCGATCATCAATGATTACACCAAGGAATTTAAAAGAATCGATCCGTTTTATAATTCCTGCGTCAATTAAAACAGCTTGATGGTTACCTGGAGCCCTTTCTTTGAAAAAATAATGTATTGAATCTGCTCAATACTTGGAGAAAGTTTGTACAATTTCCGATCCAAATGCCAACATAGAAACAATGCATCAATAAAGAGTAATTTCATTAAATTTTGTGTTTGTGACTTACTCAAGATTGAAAATTGAGCAAGCGCACTTCCACCGCATCTTAGATGTAAGATGAAAATTATATTTAGGACTGCTTCGTATTTTTGTTACATTGAATGCTGAGCTCCATTAATTTGGCTCTGGTATCAAAGGACTTGATAATTATTCAATAGTGATACAGCGGTATTACTATAATTTATAAATTAATAATTTATAAATGTTGCTTTGATCTTTTTCCAAGCAAAAACCATGCTTTTCTGGATTTCGGATTAAGTGTAAGATCTGTCGGTAAAACGCATATCCCCAAATCGAAAGTGGTTATCGCAAAGCACAAAGAAGAAGATGCAACATGGGGACAGAATATTGTTCAATGGGAAAAATCAGGATAATTTTGATTTCATACCATTCGAAATCCCTGGAGTAAGAAAATATTATTGACAAAGATAATAGTTCAGCTATTCAATCAAAGTAGATTATCAGATAATGTATATCAAGACTCTTGGATACTGGGCCTCTTCTGCTGTCTCTAATCTGAATTGATCACAGTTTATAAGTTTGTTACTCAGCCGACCATATAAACTTGAAAATATCAAATGCTATTTTTCACTGCAGTTGTCAAGAGTCAAGATGTCGAGCGATGAAGGATTCTGTCAGCTTCAATGTGCAATAAAAGCCGAAGATGTCCCTATGGTGAATGCTCTCTTATGCACATCAAATCCAAATGGGATATTTCATGTCGATAAGCTTCATACTCTATTAGCTGCTGTTTGTGAAGTCACAAATGTCGAAAAGAAACAACAAATAGTGGATCTGTTGATCAAACATGGTGCAGATGTCGACAGCGTTGGTAGCGACGGATGCACGCTCCTCCCCCTTCTTGCAAAAGTAGAAAAATTCGTATTTGTTACGAAGAAGTTTCTCAGCAAAATAGCAAATCCTAATATGAAGGATGACTGTGGTTTTACCACCCTTCATTACCTTGCAATGGAATCAAAAGACAATGAAATAACAACAGAAATAGGAGAACTCTTGGTTGCATGTGGAGCTGATGTTAATATCGAAGATGACAGAGGTGCCTCCCCTCTACATATCGCATGCGCTGTCGGAAATATATGCGTGACAAAATTCCTTTTAGATAACAATGCTGATATCGAAAAACAAGATAATAATGGAAGTTCACCTCTTACCAAAACTGTTGAATTGATTGGCTCGAATAACGAGGAAGAAACGGGAAGAATTGTTAAGCTATTGCTGAAGAATGGAGCTAATGTTAACAAACGAAATTTCATTGGAATGACCCCATTTGTAATGGCAGTACGAACAGGAAATGTTTCTATGGTGAAGCTATTTCTTGAATATGGCGCCGAAGTAAATGCACAAGACATCGAAGGATCAACCGTCCTTCATTATGTTGTCATGGATGAAATGGATCAAATCGCAAAAGAGAAAATTGTTGAGTTACTGATCGAAAATGAAATTGACGTCAATATTGCTAATGCAGGTAATTCTACAGCTCTCCATTTTGCGTCTAGCAAAGGCTATTTGAGAATTGTGAAAATGCTAATAAAGCATAATGCTGATCCAAATGCAACCAATGACAAAGGAAATGCACCTCTGCATATTGCTATTAACAACAATTATTTCTCTATTGTTGACCTTTTAAAGCGATATGGGGCAGATGTCACCAGAAGGAATGCATATTGTGAATCTGCAAAATCTTTACTTTCTGCCAAAACGTTTCTGTATATAACGCATGAGTTGCAAGTACAATGCATTTCGAAAGCCATCGTTTATGGGAATGGAGAATCAAGCGAAGAAGGGGCACAGAACACAAAGGAAGTTATTCTCATTGCGTTCGTGGAGATGTATAATAGTATGGGCACATTTACAAATCTTAATGAATTATTAAACATCACGGAAATAAATTTCCTGCTAACCTGGATGGCTCAACGATGTGATTATACTAGATTTAACGGTACCTGTTTGACCACCACAAAACTCAGCTTTCTTCTTAATCAAACGAAGGATTTGAGCCAAATTGGGTACCATCGAAGGAACTTTCTCCATTTCCTAGCTTCATTCTTCCGAGCGATATTCAAAAATCAGGAAGCTGTTAAAGTCCAGCGTATAATGGACATATTAACAAAAAGACATATCGATGCTTCTGTTTTGAATACAAAAGACGATAACGGTTGGACTCCAGTCCATGTTATGTTCATCGCTTCCACCTTTACGTTTAGCGAGGAGGTGTCGCGCTCTCAGTGTGCATTCTTCAACTCCAGGTTTGCACCTCTGATTGCTGATATTTTGAATGAAGGATTTAACTGCATGGAGAAGGACAACCAAGGGGCTTCTGTCATTCACTATGCTGCAGGAACCAGATTCTCACAAGTCTTGCAATCGTTGCTGGAAGAATGTACCGTGAAGTTTGTCAACAAAGGAGACAGATTCGGCTCTTCTCCTTTGCATTATGCAGCACTTGCCAATAATACGGAGGCTACTCAACTTCTGTTGGATAAGGGATGCAATAAAACCAAAAAAGACTGCAACGGCAGAACTGCCTGTGAGCTGGCTGAGTTGCTAGGATACGGTGACATTGTGCATCTGTTGAGTGATAGAGATCAATTGTGGAAATCAGACGTCTTCAACTACAGAGATGTTCATACAATCGACCAATCAGAGGATAGCATAGATTATGTCAAATTCACTGAGCAATTGAGCAGGCAGGACGCAAGCGAAATCGACGCAAAGTACACATCTCTGCTGAAGTCACCTGTTTTGGGCAGAAGAAAATTTCACGAGCAATGTTTCCAAAAAGAAGCACAGTTGATTGAAGATGAAGTTGTGCGGCTGATTTACAGGTTCAGTAAGCGGCACAAACGCCGATATCCCAGTTTAAATTTGGAACCAAGACTGAGAGGAAGTATTGCTGAAGGGACGAGATGCGGACCTCCAGATGAGTTCGACTTCTTGTTCATAATGAACGACTGTTTCGATGATTATCAAGTGAACTCAATCGATAACTGTAAAGCATATGCTACCTTTCGAGATGCCATCGACGACCTTTGGCAACTTCCTCCCAATGAGATGATTGATGTATTGAATATTGCACTGAAAAATGTTCCATCAACTAGCAAAGGAAGTGATGTCGAAAACTCCACCCCACTGGTTGAAATTATTCTTATCAGAATGATTCAATTTCTCATGACAGATACAGCATGGGTGGGATCATGTTTGAAGTTTTTCAGTTGTGATCGATCAGCTGTTGGCCTGTGTCTGAACTTGATATTCAACGGCCATTTATACAAGATGCTGCACATATCAATAGATATCGTACCATGCATTTGTCTCAAGATGCCAGTTCCCGTGAAAGTGAGCATTGACTGGCCTGTTCCCCTGGACTTCTCTCGGTGCCAGCTTTTTGGATTATTCCGATTCTCATGTGATGGGTTCGATATATCATCCACTGAATATGAAGAAGTGCTGCTGAAATCACTTCCTAGTGCAGCCATTGATGCATATGTACTTGGCAAAGCATTCGGTTCTGCTCAATTCAAGTGGAGTGACAAACGCTTTGCAAAGATCTTCAAAAGTTCTTATAAAATGAAGAAAGCTCTTTTGATGTCAGTCCGACTGCATAAGAATATACAAGAGGTGTCCCGACATGAATGGATGAAAGGAATGATTGATGTTGCTTCGAATATGGAGAAATATAAGAAGGAGAAGGATTGTTTCCGCTGCATATTCCACGCTCAAAGGTGGCATCGAGGTGCAAAGGATAACTTACATTTGTCTTTTTCTTGATTGCCAACGCTTCTTTTACTTATCTATTGTTCAGGAAAGTTCGTTGTTTTTGGGAGGGGGTGGGGTTGTTGTTTTTTGTTTTTTTTGTTTTTTTTTGTTTTTTTTTTTTTGTTTTTGGTTTGTTTTTTAGGGGGAGGGGGTGCCTTGAATCAAATTACGCACGTATTATATTGATGATTCAAAATACATGTATGTAACAATGCACGTATATAGCTCACTACTATCATTCGTATTATTTTGGAGAGTTCCGGTTCCGGGAAAGATGTCATCGATTTTTTTCATCGTGTACTAGATATGTTAATATCAATCCCAGTTCACTGATTACGATCGCGTTTTCCTGTATTTATACGCTTATATTAAGGAATATTGTGAAGTGAACATTGTTGTATGTTTTTTTGTTTTTATTATTTTTATTATCATTGCTCTGACGAGACATGGACAATTGTGTGATCAGTGATCTCCTCTATTCATAGACGAATGTCGTCATGTGCTCAAGACTGACGCATGACATTCTGATCAATTTCATTTCATGTTGAATTCTTACATTGTATAATATTATAATCCCGGTTTTATTAATTAAAATCCATTCAATCTATTCATTCGTTTTTGAGTTGCAACATTAGTACAGTCAGCATGATTGAATCAGAACGTAACACGGAAAGAAGTTTCTGGAACATTTGAAGACCAACAACATGCATGGTACAGCAAGCAGCCCAAGTGACGGTGCTACCGGAAGCCCTAAAGGGTGCGAGCAGCAGCAAGTTTGAATCTGCAGCATCTGTTTCTTGGCCATCATTCACGAATTTTGATTCGACCACAGAACTGTGGTCAGATTATCTGGACAGTTATAACGTTTCTAATCACTCACTGTATTCCCCAGGAAAAATACTCTCACTTATTTCTAGCTATTTAGTGACTTACAAGGCGCTGTCTAATCTCGCCACACAGCAACATCGTAAATGAACATGAATGGGATTGAAGTTCTCATGCAAGAGCAGCATGACCAATTCAACCCAACGATATTTTCAGTTCGGGAGAGTTTCCGGGTTTGGAGCGACCTGAACAGAAAGTCTTGATCAAGAATCCGACACGATACAGTCACGTGCGATTTCAAATCCGATTTCAAGGATACTCTGGATGGTGCTATGATTACACTATTCATATGTTCTGTGTCAAACAAGGTTGTGTTGATAGCTTTGTTTGAGGTCAATGTTATGCGTCGACTTTCAACAAAGCCATTGAGATCACCATGGGAAGGAAAATATCAGCAACCATCGCCAGGGAAACGGCAAATGGAGTGAAGACTCTTCTCATACATCAGATAACCAAGCAGAAGGCCATCGTTTGCAAGCAATGTGACAGGTACGTACAGAGGAGAGTGCCGTTTCGAGGACAGCACTTGCAATCATTACAGAGATAAGCGTCATCTTGGAAGAGAGAAGGCAGCAGCAAACCGGACAAACAACAAAGTAAGAGCGATTGTGAAGGCAAATCGTCCTTTTACTCATCGCCAGAAACGCCCAGAGCTACGTCAGACACTGGACGTGGACTTTGAATTGGACACAGGGTCTGCAGATAGCTTCATTGGTCAAGCATCGTGGTCCAGTATAAGATCTCCCCCTCTACTTCCTGTCACCACTGAATATCGGTCAGTAATTCAGCATCTTCTGTCGCTGATGGGGAGCATCAGAGGGCAAGCCCAGACTCTATCCAAGCCTTCAATGTTGCCTTACCTAAATATATTGGATCGAGCAGCAGTGAAACAGCTCAACATTTAGTCGATGCGCTGTTGCAGTTATCACCAGTGATACGGAATCAAGTCAATCAACCAAGCTCTGGAAACCAAGTCAAGTTGCCACCGTGCAACCGATCTGCAAGACTCTATGTGACGAGTTTCCCGTTCTGTTCAGAGATTAATTGAATTCTGAACTGAAAGTCAAGTTCAAGTTCGAGGCGAAACTGGTTTTCCACAAGACACACACAACTCCGTTTGCGATTCAAGATGACCTGGTACAAGCGTATGCTCGGCCAAGTTGCGGATATTGGAATCCCTTTGACCACTATGATATACTGTTATGGACTCATCACCCACTCCGTCATACTGTAGAACACTATTTTTACGCGGAATTCAAATTTCTCGGTTTTCCATGTTTGCGTCATTTCGCGGAATCAATTTTTCGCGGTCAAGGATGTGATGAAAAAAAATTTTCTGGAAATAGTAGCTCTCTTCCATAACAAAACAACAGAACATCGCTCCCTTTAAAGCTGGGCTTTCTCCGTTCTCGGTTCCGCGTCATGGGGCAGAGCGAATAACATGCAGCATCGATTTCACACCTGACGATAAGGTGGGTTAAAGTTTGTCTGCACTGCTTTGAAATAATTACGCAATCAAAGAAGCAGCAGCCCTTTGTAGACAATTACGAATGATGGTATCTTTGTAACTTAAAAACAATGATCAAAGGATCAGAGAATTGATTGTTGCCAAACATGCACTTAGAGTTCGATGTTTACCAAACATTGAAGTCGGAGTTACCTCCGCGTCCAATAGATTTTCATCTCCGAGGCGATATTGGCGATTCGTTATTGCATAAAAGAGAAGGATCTGATCAACATTATTCACTTCTTCGGATGCTCTAACAACTTGACAAGATGCTTTGCTACTTCAAGAAAATCGACAAAAGTCCTCCCCAAAATCGCTGAGAGATGCCTGACCCCAATACAGAAGTCAATCCGGCTGACGCTGCCTGCTGTGCTGCTGCCAACGCAGAGATCGCCCGGATCGCCCACTTTTTTATGCGGAATACAATTTTCGCGGTCGAGCCTGACCGCGAAAACCGCGAAAATTGATCTCGCAGCAAAAATTTAGTGTTCTACAGTACTCAGATTCTGTTTCTGGTGGTGTGCTCCGCGAAGCATAGTTTGAATACCGGGAGACATCTTTTCAAAAAATTAATGTGCATTCCATGCCATGCTAAACGTGCCTATAACTCGCCTTGAAGACCATTTGGATTTATTATGCCCACACCCTTGTTTCTGGGTCCACACCCGTATATTTAACAGATTTATAATAACAGATACAGAACAAAATAATTCATATTTGATATGATAAAACATAAAAATAAAATGTTTGCGGGCGATTGCATCATTTCCAATTGACTGACAATAGCGTTATGATCATTACGTTATTTTGGTGATCCCTCAATAATTAATATGTGGATGTGACCCAATTTCCTGACTTAATCCACCATCTAGGTTTTGCCAAGCGACGTTCCAAACGTTTAAAAGTGTCACTTTACATAAAAATGCTCTCGTTTTCACGGACACAGTGTTGTTGTTAGCAAACATGAAACTTATTCATGAGGTCACGAATGTATCGATTTGTGCTGCTATGGTGTTGAGTTCCAGACCAAGAAATAAAACAATGATTAGTATGTTCAATCCAAGTCCAAAAATGTGATCGACTAATGAAATACGTGTGAATGCACCGTATATCATATTACACTATACGTACTGCGATGCAGGTTCTATGGTCCGATGTCGGATGAAGTTGATTAGGCCAACGAGAATAACTGATCACCTTCTGACCTCATAGGTGCATTCACGATAGGCCTATTATCACCCATCGTCAGCTAATATTTTCATCGACATCAGCTCGGAATCTCGACCTCAATGTACTTAAGACTCCTGTTGTCTTGAGAGGCACATCACATGCGCCAGTAATGTTGTGGGTTATTCGCAGAATAATGTATTACGTAGAAAGAAGCAAAACACTTTGTTTCCACAGTCGCAATGGTTATTCATCGCAATACAATATATGGGTATACCTTTCCCATAGCGCAAAGAGGATACATGTACTTGTCGTTGCATTGAATGGCTGCAGCAGTACCCGTAGCAAGAGTTGATAAAGCCAACTGATCTATTGAATTGATGGAACTCTAGATAATTGCCAATATTTAATCAAATTGTTAATATTTAATCAAAGATGTATTAACCAATACTTATTAAAAGATGTATTAATCAATGATGAAGCGTGAAGGAACAAGAGGAATAAACGGATTTATTAAGTTTAATAAGGCAGAAAGGCAAGAAAAGATCAGTTTTATTTAAAATACAGCCATGTAATTATAACAATGTATTGCTTTACACATAATTTAAATAAGATAAAAGTCTTGGATTGAAATGAATCAATACAAGATTTCAAATCATACACTAAATAAAGATATGACCAGCATTGACCAGCTAAAAACTGATAAAATATTCATATTGAAAATTTGCGAATAAGGCCATCGGTTCGCTATCAAAATCAGTCTGTGAACTTGTGATGTTAATTTTCGGTGACTCATATCTCAGCAACCCGGAGGCAGGAAAATATCAATACTTGGCATCAGGTTCGGATCACCTTGAAGTAGTTTCTTCGCTCGCTTCATCACTCCTGCATAGTCAATGCTAAAAATAAATTCAGCGAATGAACATAAGATTCAAATTGAATTTTGCGGTGAATTTACAGATCCAATGCAGAAAATGAAAATGATTGACTTATTGTGACCAATATCTGCGAAGCATCTAAAAAAAACCGGTGCGCCAGTTAATACACTGATTACAAAATATAATAATTTATTTCGTAAAACACGTGCACAATAATGTGAAAAAAAAAGGAACATAGATCACAATAGAAAACAAAAGTAATAATAATTACAACACAAAAAAAAAGCCACATCCAAACCCCATTGATATTATGTATGGAAGGTTTGCACCGCATAAGTATTACAAAGATCTTACAAGAAGCAGAGGGTGCGCAGCTCGTCATCTCCGCCTGTCAATCATTTCGGGGTAATCGAGGTCGCCACAAGGCATCGCTGTCTTGAGTTGATCTCTGATTCACTGACACATAAAAATTAGTCTCATTTCAAACACTCAGCATGAAATAAATGCAAAACCCAGTATGACCGGACATTCCCTTAGACGCAGTCAGCGAGACGCCGATTGTTAACAAACGTCTATATGCGAATGCGCGAGCTGCAAATCTGGTTAAAATGGAATCTGTGCTATTATGTTAATTATTTTCAGGCTAAACAAGCTGAACGGGAGGTAGAACTTACGGGTCATATGGACGTTCTCGCCGCTGTTTTTGGACTTCTTGCAAAATCTCAAGGAAATGCAGGTAAACATGAGGCTTCCTGTATAAGCGTCGCTTCAGCATCTTCATGTATGCATTCGTTTTGATCCACGGCTGCAGAATTAAACATCAGATAATTAACCAAATATTTCAAGTAAAACTGGCAGCATTACTAGCTCCTTCTCAATCTCCACCACAAGAGCTCGTACTCCGAGTTTGGCTGAAGCAGAAGGCGGGGACTGTTTGGCTGTGCACTCCTGATCCGGATCTTCAGGAGGGACCTGGAAATAAATAAAAGATCACACCAAGCAGTTTCCCCAACACTTGGAGCGGGCACCTGTTAAACATGCAACTGGACACATACTGGAAGAATGCCATTGAAATTATAGAAAGAATATTAAGATTAAATTCAATTCCTCAACATGTTACCAAGGCTGAAATAATTGGGTTGATTGAATTCCCGTTTCCTGCTCAGAAAAAAAAAAACAACAAAAACATTATGAAATAAGTTAAGATGACTATCTAAAACAAATATGTCATAATTATATAGCTGTAATACATGTACTCACCACCATCTCTCTCATTAAAATATAAAGCTAAGACTTGGAATGTTTAATTAAACGAGAGAATAATTGTGGCACACTGAGCATGTACCTCGTTATATCACTCCTGGGTTAAAAAGCTCAATATTGATATGACACAAGTAACTTGAGTCTTGTAAAAGCGTGAGCGACATTCTGGGTGTGCCGAGATTGGTTTTGTCCATTTCGGAGCAGAGTGTCAGTTTCGATTTGCCCGCTATCGGCCCATGTCCATTTCAGATACACACAAATTTATTTTCAGGCGGCATTTACATCATGTAATATCACTTTAAACCTATACAAGGATGCAACTTTGGAAAAGAATGAGAAATGAGAACAGTCAGAACACAATAAATAAATATACACGTAGTAAATCAACCAATAAACATCCAGCAGAAAGAGGACTTAATTGAATTATACACGTTCATACGCCGTTACGTAACAGAGGATCATCCTGAATCCTTGGTTACATAACGGTCGCATTGGCTCTAGAAGTGGCCAGTGCTCGAACTCGTGATATATCCGCGAACACTTGCAATAACAAAATGTATTTCTTGTATCAATTAGTGAGGAACATAATGAATTTTTCCATTCTGTATAATTATGTGGGTTGCAGATCGAAATCGTGAAATAATAAACGCTTAAGAATGACAGCATTTCTTGTTTTCCTCGCCTCATTAAATATACAAAACAGTAAATATCGCGTTAATAAAATTAAAAGAAGCTTTGCTAAAGGTGAAATTAATCGTGACATTGATTTTATGATTCTTCTAAAACAAGAATCGCAACCGGAATCATGTCTGGAGCCCTGGCCATCCTTAGATTTCGCCCAGGGAGCCAATGAGGCCGAACCGTGTCCGAGCATCTGAGCTCGAATGCCGCGGGTTTAACTTTGCGACACGAGCAAATCATTTTCGCGCCTTGTTATCAAAATGGTGCATGCTCTACAGTATCGTTTTGAGGTTAGTATTTTATATAACTCCAGCAATTTAAATAATTGACTACTTACTTTTGCTAGCATAAGGCTCATGAATTAGCAGGAGTAATCAAGCAATTTGAACGATTTTCAATGACATTATTCTTTCAAGTGAATTAATAAACGATCCCCCGCTTCTTCATTTTAATATTATGTCAGGGTCAATGGGGACAATGAGTCTGTGAGAATGGCGCTGATGTGGTTATAAACAAACTTAGAGTATGGTTTGTGTATTTGTTGTTATTTACTCGGTTACTTGGAGCCCTAAAAGGGATCAGAAATAGAGAATAAGTGCCACAATGGAAGAACGAGACTCGCTCGAAAAAAATCTAATCTAGGAACACCAGTACATTAGCAGAAAATTGATTGTTGCAGAGCAACCAGAAAAAGAAATCGGTATTTAAACGCAGGCTTTAATGGATTTTGAACAGAGCCATGGATATCCGCACTGAAACCACACCATTTCCATTCTATGCCTATAACATATACGTCTACACCAGATTGACCTTGCTAGGGTTTATCGTTATCTGTGGTGTTTTGATTAACGCTGTGGCAGTGTACATCATCACAAGCAAGGATAAGCCACTGTCCACACAGAACCGCTTGCTGCTTAATCTGTTCCTTACAAACTGTGCTTTGTGTGGGCTGCTTTTACCTGTGCATATGGTGGATTTGTCCCTAGGTATCGGCAATGATTGGGGCTTCTTCTGTGAACTATTTGGCATGTTACTCAACTACGGGAACTGTGCCGCTTTCATGGCTTATCTTCACATCACACTCCATCGTTATTTTGCTGTGGTGTTCGTCGGATCTAAAATGAAGAACATTGGTTATGGTTCGACCATGAAGACCAGTCTGATTCTTGGGATGTGTAACCTCATACCTGGTATACTCATGATGCCTGGAGTTATCGGGGTGTGGGGAAAATTCGGGATCGAGCCCTCACACGGGACATGCAATTTTATAGAGGCACAGAATGGAGGAAGTGCCACCTTCAACATGTTCGGCCAAGTAACGGCTATTGGAATCCCTCTGACCACTATGGTGTACTGCTATGGACACATCATCTACACCGTCAAACTCCAGAAAAAGAAAGTCAGCGCTGCTCCGATTTCTTCGGTAGTGCCAGGGCAAGTACAAAAGCCGATAGCCAAGATTAATGGACACGAACTGAGACTGACATTCGCTAGTGTTGTGATCATCGTGCTGTACATGGCATCATTTATTCCTTATTTGATTATTGAGTTATTTTCAGATCTTAAGTTCAACGTTGTCGCCAATGCTCTGTCTGGCCCACTTGTCCTTTCACACGCTGTTACTGACCCCGCCATTTATTTCGCTTTTGATCGTAAACTAAGAGGACATGTTGTTGAGCTACTGAAATGCCCTTGTAAAAAATGAACGTCTGTAAGCATACTATTTAACTAATTGGAGCTAAATACTCCAATTACTCGGAATACCCACACTAAAGAGAAATGCACCAAGCGGAGATGTTTGAGGATACTAATAGTGCAGCGTACTGTACCGATGCTAAAAAAAGGAAATCACAACACATCAAAAGCAGCTGCGGTTAAGTTGGAGAGAATGTCCGTTTGCTCTTGTCACGTGATGGTCACGTGGGTGATTGTGAATTTTATCGTTATTAGTAACGAATTGTGTACACAAAGAAAAAGAGCTCAATCACATTAGAGTAATTGAACATAAGGAGAACAGGTTTAATGGATGTCAGATATAAAAGGGTGAATTGACTAAATTTCCCTCTGGGGTCACAGGGAGAAACGCTAAATAGCCCTATTCGTGGATGACGTGGCACTCACGCAAGGTTTACATGTTCCCCGACAACTGCCTTAATTACGCACAAAATACGCCAATACCAATTTGTGGAATATTGTCTTATTGTTGCATTGGAAATAAATTTTGCTTTATTTGTAATAATTTTATAAATAATTTATAAATTTTAATATAATTATCGTATAATAAAAAGATGAAGTTCTCGCCAGCATGACCAAAACGGGACATTTTGAAGAAGCAAATATGAACAAACGCTTTTATGATGATAACTTAAAATGGTAACTGAGGGAATTGTCTCTATGGTTTATGCAAAGGATGGGAGAACATTATTTTTTCACAACTGTCACCATGGTAACCTGAGTGCAACCCCTTACAACAGAATTACGTTTTAAACAGAGGCGCGGTGTCTGCCATATATATGGATAAAGTTATAAACCCTTCGGTAGGCAAGCGCAAATGTTCGAGGATTCGGTGTGATTGTCGGTTCCATCATGTGGATGCGTGATGGGGTTTTACGGCTCCACCCAACCCATTCGGGTGATACGGGCGCCAGAACAGAAGGCCCTGGACCGGGGTTTCCCCCTACTCTTATCGATAAATCCCAAGGGTTCTTTATCCTGCATACCACCATAGAGAGTAGTACACAGCGCCCGGCCTTGTTACACAGTTGAATCACAATTACATTGTTTTACAATCATAATTCACAATCATAACGCCCGTGGCATGATCGGGTCTCGAACTCGGGACCTCGACCTCCACGGTCAGCATAGGATTGTAGTCAGTTAAACCGATTGAGCTATTCGGTGCTCCATCATGTGGAACTATATCGGCCCATGTAACACAAATATTTGTTCGAGTAAGTAGATTCTGTCTCTGTTTTATCTGAACCTTCGCACTCGCTCTGTTTTGGTTCCGCATATAATTGGAACAGTAGATAACCAGGATTTATAAGCCAGTGCTTTTATTTAAAAAAAAAAGTTT
>KB312171.1:50404-63603 GCA_000328365.1 Capitella teleta | reverse complement strand
AACGCTTTTATATGATAACTTAAAATAGTAACTGAGGGAATTGTCTCTATGGTTTATGCAAAGGATGGGATAACATTATTTTTTCACAACTGTCACCATGGTAACCTGAGTGCAACCCCTTACAACAGAATTACGTTTTACGTATTAAACGCATTACGTTTTAAACAGAGGCGCGGTGTCTTATCGATAAATCCCAAGGGTTCTTTATCCTGCATACCACCATAGACAGTAGTACACAGCGCCCGGCCTTGTTACACAGTTGAATTACAATTACATTGTATAACAATCATAATTCACAATCATAACGCCCGTGGCATGATCGGGTCTCGAACACGGGACCTCGACCTCCACGGTCAGCATAGGATTGTAGTCAGTTAAACCGATTGAGCTATTCGGTGCTCCATCATGTGGAACTATATCGGCCCATGTAACACAATTATTTGTTCGAGTAAGTAGATTCTGTCTCTGTTTTATCTGAACCTTCGCACTCGCTCTGTTTTGGTTCCGCATATAATTGGAACAGTAGATAACAGGATTTATAAGCCAGTGCTTTTATTTTAAAAAAAAGTTAAAAAAAGTAAAAAAAAAATAAAAAAATATATATATATATATATATAATAATAATAATAATAATAATAATAATAATAATAATAATAATAATAATAATAATAAAAGTAAAATTATTCTGGATGTCCTGCTGCAGAAGTGCGGCCGTACGCACAGAATATACGCCGTACGCGCGTGTATTGAATGCGGAACAAAAAAGTGTCAAAAAATGCCTGATGGAAAAAAATGCCTCATGAAAACGAGATTATAAACCTTTCGAATCCGGTGTATATCAGCCAAATAAGTTTAGGTTTGTCGGTCAAATTAGTCTTAGGCAAGCATCTTCCATCATTCACAACTACCTCAAAGCAATCAGCCTCTTAAAAGAACAGATTATCATAGACGATTCGAGGTGGCCATTGATCATAAACCCTTTAAATACCTGATTGATATGTTTTACCGGATGTTCTGCAATCTGCATCCTTGGTGCGAATCAATATTAGGATTTATGTGTGTTCTCTTCTGGCGTACGATATCGATAAACAATCCATCATCCATTAATGTGAGTTATTGGTTGTTACATTGATTAAATCAAGAAACAAGCGGCTTTTCCAAATAATGCATTGATGTCAAGTGGTTTTAAAGGCTCCCGGTATTAATTAATATATAGCATCCTAAGAAACACTTAACGAGCTAATAGAAAAAAAAAAACAAAAAAACAAAACAAAACAAAAAACAAAACAAAAAAAACCAGACTAAAATGGAATGCTCTCGACAGGGAGTATACATAGCAAAAAATATCAAAAATATACTATCCAGAAGGAATTTCTAATGAGTCGAGGTCCCAGAATGATCAGAGCCACACATGCTCTCGGGAGAAGCCATATAGACATAAAGCATATATAAAGTGCCCACTATATAGTAGCAGTAAATGCCGAATACCTTTTATTCTCAGATGGCAATCAAATACATGTAGTCGCAATGCATTTTCTGATAATAACATTTAATTCAACAATTGATTGACAAATTTACATCAACAATAATATAATATAATGAGCAAGTAAAAAGACTTATGTAACAACACGTGTGTTTATGGACATCAATCCTCTATGGCTGACACGAATTAATTCCTGCACAGATGTTGGAAACATAATTATTAGTTATCGGAACAGTGGGTATTGTTTCAGTTCAAGATTTTGAATGCACAGCTGTTTCGTAGATCCGCAAATAAAGTAATTATATATAAGCAAATCGAATCGATGTAAGCGACATTAAAATGTGATTAAAATTCCGAGCTGCATTTAGACATTCATGGTAGGCCTTCATCTGTTTTATGAAACATAAATTTAAGGTGTATCATCATTTCAGCGGGTGCTACATAACTGAGTTGGTTAATACATGTACCGCTTGACTGAAATCGAACGCACGCCCTCACCCCCCAAGCAAAGGTCACAAAATGCCATCAGTTAGAGGGTCTAATCTGCGCAGCTGTCATGTCGTAAGGAATGGAGTCCGTCGGAAGAATGTTTTGCTGAATTGAATGGAGCAAGGCGGCATTCCGTATTTAGACATTTTAGTTCATCGGTCTTTAACATAGCTGACAATATATACCCTTTTGTATGCGTTGGCGAAATGTGTACCTGGTATATTTGCCAAACTGTATCCTCTAATCAATGGTAATTAATGTCATTTGAGAAGACATTTATTCATATGAGTAGATATACGAGTGCATTGAGCAAACATTGATTATTGATTATATAATGTCAAAATCATAATTACAGCAGAACAGATTATACAATGCACATTTATGTAGCAATGTAAAATGCCGCACAGGTGCAACATCGTGTTTTATAATCATTGATTCGTGCAGTGCATACACACAGCATACAATCCCTCTTCATGCTTGGTTGATTCCCTCTTCCTGTAAATAGAAATATGCGTGCAAAATGAAACGGATTAAGGTGATTAGGTTCCGTGAGTGATGCAGCGTTTTAAACCGCCAGGAATTGTTGTGTTTTGTGCGACGCTGGTTCTCTTCATCACGTGGTACGTTATTCCGGATCAAAGGCAATATGAACACGTCCACTCTCAGTTCGAGAGAGCAGAGAACTCCTCTGCCGTCTTCGTCGCACCCAAGTCATTACCTGGGAGACTGAACGCCAAGCCAAAATGGCGTGGATTAAGTTTTGCAAAACCACGGAGGACCCGCAAACTTCGGAAGCTATTTCATCATTTGTTGAAAAGCAATAAAACTGTCAGCATCAACTCAACCAGTAAACGCTTCCAAAATTTAAAGACGTTCTTCCTTTCACAGGAACCCAGCTTGACTAATCGAACAAATCAGTTCCTCGATTTGGAGGTTGAAGATCGGGCGCCGGTCGATCCAGAGGTAACGGAATATGCGACCACAGAGCCAAATTTGCCGATTAATGACTGAGTCACCTCGGAGATTGTCGACGACCTTCCCGTGAACACATATAAAACATGAAATATTGACTGATAAAAGGTGTCTGTACGGTGTTCTTTCTCGTGTGTGAACAGTGCCGAAACAAAGGCACTTTAATCCAATCAACCTGCATGAACCTGAACCTGATACGATTTAAACAGGCTGTCAGCTAGCCATGCGACCATGGTTCACGGAGACGCCCGATCCTCGTTTTGAGACGCCTCATATTTTTCAACAAAAGTTATCTGGTGATCGCCTCATTGATCTTGTTCTTGTATATCAAGCTCCTATGTCACAAATGAACACTGATGAACACGGTTGTCCGGGAGAGTGCCGAAAGGCGCCGGATCATGGTCCGGATGAACCCTTCTCGTTTTGGGGTTTTTTCAGCGGATGTGATCAGTGTTGAATCGCCATATAGGTTACCTGATTAGCTCACAGTGTCCAGATTCACTCCATATCAATGCGTGAAAACATAAAAATAATGTATTATCAATTCATTTCAAACTTTTAAAGATCAACCAAAATGCCGCGGAGATAAGGCCAAATACACACGAAACATACACCCTAAATGATTAATCATTCCAGCGCAAAAATAATAATTACCTGATATCATTTACATATGGTATAAAAGAGACACGAACAGCGCATATTCAGTGGTTCTAATTCTCCCGCCAAATCGTTTTGGTTCACATATTTGCCTCTGGTGGAGTTGCAAATGACGTCATAGCACCCGGATATATCCCGAGGCGACCGTTGCTATGGTAACGGATCAACAACAGGACATCAACAACAGGCGCTGGCCAATGGAGGTTCGAAGCCAGCCACCAACCTTGTGTCCTTGGGTAAGGCACTTAACTCCTGCTTACCTCCTCGGACCACGTATTAGGCCGTCAGGCTTCAGGATCCCGAGGATAAATAAGCCCCCCAGAAAAAAAACAAAAACAAAAACAAAAAAAACACACACACACACAAACGATACGGCTTCGTCGCCGCGAGTCGAAAAATGATGATAAACTCATTAAAATCATGAATTATAGGGTTAATAACTTATAACAAGGTGTTTGAATCGAATGATTCTCACTCAATTTAGCAATAAAAAGAGATAAAAAAAAAAAAAACACAATAAAATTGAGTATTTTTGCAAATTCATGTGTCAATGTGTGGTCGATTGTTGGAGTCACGGAAGTTCACCCCTTTCTCAGCTGACCCAGCATAGCGTTTGGATAATTTTTATGATTTCTATTGGAGCAAGTGTGTGTTACAGATTTGTTCAACATTTAATGGAATTGTGAGTGTGTTGGAAAAAAAAAGCAAGAAAAAAAAGCAAGAAAAAAAAGCAAGAAAAAAAAAAAAAAAAAAAAAACAACCGTTAGTACCCTAGGGAGTTTATGCTGGGGTGCCATGACGTCATATCACCAATGAGAGAGTGGGGTAGAAGGATCTTAACTTTTTTTCTATCTCATTAAATAAGCACTTTGAAGCCGCAAATGGCTCAAAAATGACAATATACATGTATATTTCCTGTGCCCCAACCGAGGCCCAATTTTTTTTTACTTGTGTTAACCTTTAAGAAGTTTTATTGGTGAAATCACGGTGCATGATCTGTACGGCATCACCCGGGTTTTCGTAGAACTATAGCACAGGACTACGATTGTTTTTTCTTATAACAAGCCTCAGTAAAAAAAAAAAAAAAAAAAAAAAAAAAAAAAAAAAAGAAAAAAAACAGAAGAAAATATGCTTCGTTCACATCCGATTACACAAACGCATTATGAAAGTATAGATGAGACTACATCCAGTCTAACTTTGATGCACCCATGTGATAAGTGAATTAACTAAGAACACAAACAAGGTCCTCTCAACTTCATCTATTTCATCAATTATATTTCTTGGAATGTCGTTTTAACTTGCAAATTCAACGCATGTTTGCTGTACCATTTGTCAAAATAAATCTCATAAAACTCAAATACAATTCAATCTAAATATATTGGTTGATTCAACTTAGACATATTTATTCATGACATCTTTTTCTTCAATAACTATTGAATTAAATCAATTAATGCAACCAAAATGTGTAAGCATTTCAATCTTTCCTTTTATAATCAATTCAAGATTTGCATGTAACAGTCACATCCATGGCCGCAAGCATGTCAGTGATCATTAGATAAATTTAGGTATAGATAAGATACAGAAAGATGCGTGTATCAAACGGATCCCTTACCACACGGGAGCTTCGATCATTTTACTTCTGTTCCTCTTCCACATCTGATCTTACTAGTATCTGTCGTGCACCGTGGTTAATAATAATAATTTTCCCGGTATGCTCAGAAAAGACGACTAAGCAATGCATTGGCGGAGTGGCCGTGACAGTAATCGCTTGTGGTCTTCCCGGATATATCCTGCGCGACAATCGAAGCACTATTTTGAAAAGAGAAATTATAAGGAGCCCTGGGTTGTAGCCAGAACTGAACATACAGCAGAACAGGTATCTTTCGCGGGCACCATTTTTTTTTTTTTCGTTTTTGTTTTGCGCGGGGTTTTTTTTCGCGGTTCACTCGTGACCGCAAAAAAAAATGACACCTGTGGTTGATCATGTTTACCAAACCGAATCCCCTGCTATCTCTCAACAACATTTTGTAAAACCAAGGGTTTGGATTGCGGATTGCGAAGGGTGACTGTAATTATGTTATGGTGGGAGAAGCAAATGTCAGGTTATATCGTATGACTATCAGTTAATTACACCTAAGAGTTTTTGGGAACTAGTAAACTAGCTTCAATGATGATGGTAGAGCAAGTAGTAAGATATAAACGAATGAGGAAAGGTTAAAATAAATCAGTTTATTAATTAATCAAATAGATGTAATGGGCTTAATTAAATAGGATTAATGTTGGGAGTCTACCGATGCGAGCCGATGGAGGAGAAAAGTCAGTCGGAGAGGAGCTCCTAACTGACGAGCGTAAGAGTTAGAAGCGAAGAGAAGAGAGAAAAAACGCACGCTGCCCTCGTTTTTATAGAGGCTCGCACGGACGTAACCAACGCATGCTAGCGTACGTGATCGGTAGACTACCACAACAACTTCAACTCAAAAGAAAACAAAATCTATGAAAAATGTATTTTTTATTTCAACAAACCTCTCGTTAGTATTCATGACAATTCCAATCACCACAATGTAGTGCATCAGTTTAATTCGAAAAATAATTTTTCGAAATCACACAGCATTATACTTTATTAAAGGTATTTGCTGCATACAATACATTCAAACGGTTTTTCACCATTCTCAAGTGTCTTTGTAAATTATTGTGAACAAAAAACTGATTACAAACACTACGCCTATATGGTTTTCAACCAGGGTGCCCTCTCATACGTATTTTCATTTTGCTATTTCGTGAAAAAGCTTTCATGCGTCAGGGTGAGTTTTCATGTGTCTCCGTAAATGATTGCTTCGAACAAAGGCCATATTGCACACACTGCATTTATATGGTTCTTCTCCTGTGTGTCCTCTCATGTGCTTCTTCAAATCAGATTTCTCAAAATAGTCATTCATGCACACCATGCATTGATACGGTTTTTCCCCAGTGTGTGTTCTTAAATGTCTCTGAAAATCATTGCTTTGAGTAAAAGCCTTGCTGCACACACTGCATTTATATGGTTTTTCACCAGTGTGCCATCTCATGTGTACCCTAAGTGCACCACTTTGAGTGTAGGCCTTCGTGCACATACTGCACTGAAATGGTCTTTCACCAGTGTGTGTTCTCACGTGTCGCCTCAAATCACTCCTCCGGACAAAAACCTTCCCACACGTACTGCATGGATTTTCAACAGAGTGGATTCGCATGTGGTCCTTGAAATGACTGCTCTGCAAAAAGGTCTCTTTGCACACCCTGCACTCATATGGGTTTTCACCAGGGTGGGTTCGCATGTGGTACGTCAATCCACTATTCCGACTAAAAGTCTTCATGCACACCCTGCATTCAAATGTTTTTGTGCAAGTGTGTGTTCTCAGGTGCCTGGTCAAAAAGCCAATTCGAGAAAAAGCCTTCGTGCATACAATGCATTTAAATGGTTTTTCACCAGCGCAGGTTCTCATGCGGTCCTTGAAATCTTTGTCATTGTCATCATCATTGAGCATTTCATCCTTAACTTCGTAATTTGCAGTTGAAATTTCTTCTCTCTGCTCAGCTTTGATACCAATTTCATTATCTTCATCAGAATCTTCCTTCTTACAGACGGAAGAGTATTCAATGGCGGCTGATCCATCACTTTCTTCTTTGATTTCATGCTTTATGTTCATTTCCTCAACACTGTCCTTATGCATCTTCTGCTTGTGCTGCTCCAAAGTAGCCACCGATCCAAATATCTCTAAGCAATACAGGCATTGCACGAGGCCAACAGAGTTTGCGCAACCATCCATTGCTGGAAATAAAAGATGAATGGTAAAAGGGGTGATGGCTACGGGTTCAAAAACAGGGGATTTCAATAGGAAGGGTACCCTTTCATTTATTGACTAAGATAGACGCTGGCTGACGGTGTGAATAGTCTAGCAATTTTAAACTTTGCACGTGCCTATGCCACTGAGCAAAGGCCGTTGTGCAATCATGATATTCAACTAAGGGTAGCCCAGGGGCGTAGCCAAGGCGCGGGTGTGTAACGACGACCTGCGCCCAAGTAAAAGAGGTCAGAAAAACAATCTCAACTTCATATCCCATGGAATTATAAAGGGCCTATTGGGGTCACATGACCGGTCAGAATTGAACACAGAGTTAAACGAAAAATGCCGTGAACCGGTATTTGGTGATTCCTGCTTCCAGATTAACAAAATAATATTATGCTCCTCAGAGCCAGATAAAATGCTTAATTGATTTTCTGTGTCAATCAATAGCACATAGATACAACAAATTCCACATACACAGGTATCTCAACGCCCATGTCCTGCATGAATTATTCTGCAAAGGTGTTACAACTTGTCCTATGTAAATTATACTCTGCCCTTACCAATGATAAAAATAATCTTAAAAAATCTTAACCATAGATGAATATCATATCAAAGATGAATATAGTTTTCATCAAGGGATTATCAAAGATGACTGGATAATCAATTAATATTTAATAACACCCACTGGTTAATATAAAGAAAAAAGAATGATTAACACGTGAATGTTATTAGGTAATCGGGAGGTGCATACTCGCACGATGACGGAGGGAGTGTTTGCAAAGCTGACTAAATCGGGGCTTCACGCATCGCATAACCGATTGGACACTGCTGATGGTGCGATGGAAGGGGTGAGAAATACAGGCTGATTGATTATTTATTAATCCTTCTCAATCAATCATTCTCTTATTTGATGAAATTAAAGATATATGCATATACAGCATGTGGAAGCGGTTCTGTTCATTATCCAGCAGGCAATGGTTTGCTGGGTAAACTAGCGAACGTCCAATGAACTTCATAGTAATGAGAATACATGACAATATGTACTCACCTTCATCATCACTTTGGCTCTCAGCCTTTCCTTCATAATTTGCAGTTGAAATTTCCTCTCTCTGCTCAGCTTTGATACCAATTTCATTATCTTCATCAGAATCTTCCTTCTTACAGACGAAAGAGTATTCAATGGCGGCTGATCCATCACTTTCTTCTTTGATTTCATGCTTTATGTTCATTTCCTCAACCCTGTCTTTATGCATCTTCTGCTTGTGCTGCTCCAAAGTAGCCACTGATCCAAATATCTCTAAGCAATACAGGCATTGCACGAGGCCAACAGAGTTTGCGCAACCATCCATTGCTGGAAATAAAAGATTAATGGTAAAAGAGGGTGATGGCTTCGGGTTCAGAAACAGAGAATTTCAATAGGAAGGCTTGCATTTCCAAAGTCTATTCTCTTCATATTGTCTCCCATCTCTTGCCTGAATAACTTTCAAGTAAACTTAGTGGATACAGCAACGTGTCAGTTTGTGTGGTTATGGTGTAGATTATTTAGTTATTTATTGTACAATAAATATATTATTGTACAATAAATATTGTACAATACACATTATACAGTGAAACCTGCGTTAACGACCACCTGTACAACGTGACCAGCGACCGGTCATTAACAGTCCCGTTTGACTTTTGACCCTGTGTTAAGCGACCGGGTGCTTGTTGGGCATTCACGCATGCATCGATGTTTTCACGGCTTGCCTGCTCGAGCCACGAGTCGGGTCAAGCTCCTCCTGCTACGTCTCCAATTAAAGCCTCAAGCGATTGTGTAACGCTTTGATAAGACTCGTAAGAGCATGTGAGCTGTGGTCGCCGGCTCACGTTTTGCTGACAGTTTAGAATATGAAAGAATAAATATTATGTCTTTGGATACCCTGTATACTAGTGTACAATTATGTACATTCCTGCATGGTACATTAGTTTTATGCGTAATATATTTGTACACGCCCATGCATGTACTAATTAGTCTACCTGTGGAAGCGTTATTATTTTTTTCACTGGTTCATTATGTAAAGGTGTAAACTATCCCTGGCATAATATTATCGGACCAAATAAAGGGTTAGGTAGTAATTAGTTCCAAACTATAACTATAACTGATAAAGAGTTATAACTAGTATAACATTCTGCTCGTTAAAACTTGACTTGTTTTATTATTAATGTAGTTAAAGCCATGCCTGCAGCTGTGATAGTTATCCATACGTGCTCCGCTAACCATCCTACAGCGCTGCTAGCTGTTTTAAGTAACCATGAAACGATAGAAGCAATAACCCCTGGAAGAGCAGCAGCTGCTTTACCCGGCCGCTAACCACAAGCCTTTAGCTAATTCATTTAATCTCTTCTTTATCCATTCGGTTAGAGCATCCCCTTTTGGGATTGGGGTTGGACTCAGTACACCTGACGAACCACCTGTTAATGAAACAACTATACACTACCAATGGTAATACCTTGTTCTTTAAATAGACGTTTTAAACGATCAGAAAGTTTTGTATCTTCATCAATCTTTTTTTCTATAGTATTTTTTCCATTAGTTAACTGTGAACCTAATGCTGCCTTATTATGTCGAATAGCTTCTAACTTAAGCTTCATAGCTTCTAATCTCTTTCATTTAATACTTGTTTTATTCATTTTCATTTATTTGTTTCTGTGTGATCCGGTTCCTTCTTTATCTCATCAATTTCTTTATCTATTTCTTAATTTCAATATATTTAATTTAAGCTCAGCGTCCAGTCCTTGCATATATTTGTCAAATGCAGCATGCTCTCTTTCCGAAAAAACCGTTTTTACCAAAGTATCTGAGTATCTGTTTCACCAAATGAAGTGAAAATTTCTATAGGATCGGCATTTAATTTTAGCTAATCGATCTTCAAGATACATTTTATATACCATACATACAATATAGTACATTTTGTTCTAAACAAATTTATATTTGATCGATGTATTGCAGCAGTAACATTCTCTAAGTTGAATATATTTTTGATTAAATCAGAGCCATTCTTTTGCTTCAGAATAGATATTACAGCAAGAAATCCACTATGTCCTTTGCCATTTTTTGAAAAAAAATAATCGTTTAATTCATCTTCTAATAACTATTTCTTGTTCAGATGCAATATTTGAGTATTGCTCTCTTGAATGATCAAATGCAGCTGAATTTATTTCACTATGTGAAATAGAAAATGAAGTTTCTTCTTCATCTATCCATTCATCTTCATCGTGGTTTATATCGTCCATCTCATATTCTCGAGGAAAATAGTCTGCCACTATTTTTTTTGTTTATACAGTCAGACCCCGTTAATCCACCCTCCCAAGGAAACTGACGGATTAACGAAAAGGGCGGATTACATTTCAGACCACAAATCGATGAAAATTGTGTCATTTTGTGTGTCATTCTAAAACCCCAAAAACCCATGCAATGCATTATCCTAGTAGCAAATACTATTAGAAATGAAGCAGGAGGTGAAAAGGATCTCACAAACGGTCATATGAGGCCAATTGAAGATTTTTATTTTTTGAAAAAATCTGATGGTTGTCTGCTTAGCGGCATTATTTAATCTGCTTGTGATAAGCAGTTCCATCACGCCTAATCTGTGTAGTTCATATAGATTATCTTGCTTTGCTACCTCAGACATGACGGCGGATTAACAGGGTGTGACTGTATATATATATATATATATAAGCACAAAACAATGTTCAATAGAATTGAATAGATACAAAAATGGAGATGGAATAAGAGGGGAAAGACAACAAGTGAATATTATTAAACAATATCCCTACAAACATTAACGAAAATGAAATACCTAGAATTAAGTTCCCTAATCTTGGGGAAAATGATCTTATAATTCCTGGCACTAGTCGACTAGCTTTTAATCTCACTTCAAGCAGAACAGATGAGAACAAAACAATTGTACAAAATATTGGAAGAGCATTGATCAGTAAAATTGGCATTCAAATTGCTGGTAATGAAAAATTTACTTTGGATAATTCTGATGTTTTCCATTGTTATAGCGATTGCTGGTTGACAAAGAATGAATGTGCAAACCTGCAATATAGAGGAATTGACACATCAGAAGGTGCTAACGTCACAAAGATTCGATTAAATGCTGGTGACAAGTTTGAGACAAAAGTTTCAGATAAAAATGTGGCAACAGCTCTTTTCAATATCACTCCAGAAGAAAATAACAAATGTGGAGGAGGCAAAAATGGATCTACAGACACAAAACTGTTAATTTAAATAAAAATGATTCCATTCTAAATATCGATATGAATTTTGCAGTCAAATCGCTAAAGGGTATTCTTTTACTCTTCAAAGAAACGGAAACTGATTTTGCAACCTACAGTGAAAAGTAATACAATCCTAAGGTATAATAAAGAAAGTCGAAGTGACAATCAACGGTAGAACAAATCAATTGTTTAGCACTAGCAGCGGTTTATCACCTCATCATTAGATGGAAGAGGTAAGGAAGATGTTTGCTGGTGCGGTGAGGAAGAATCCCCTCTGCAACGATGTGAATAAACAATTGCACAATTCAGATATAATGATGGATAAGTTCTACAACGACCGTTTCTGTCCATGGTTTGACTTTAGAGAAATACTGGACATGGCATCTCTTTTCAACTCACAAAAGAGGTAGAAACAGCTGGAAAAGTGATATGTTACATCTTCGTCATATCACACAGGGAAATAGAAATGCGTGACCATAAATATAATGCAAATGTCTACTAGAAAAATTAAAATGTTGATGGAAGCACACACGGCTATCATATGTGGTAGAACAAATTGTGGGAAATCAAAATTTATTTGGTATAGAGCGCGTATTTAAACAAATTAAAAAATGCCCCATATTTAAGACAAAAAGGACGTATAAAGAAAGAGATTGGGCGTTGTCATTGATTCATGTTGATCCAGGAAAAGAATATAAAACTATATAAAATAAACCTCTAGAAACACTTCATGACAAATAAAAAGGAGAAAAAATGCTTTACATAGTAGATGATTTTTCTGCAATAGTGGATATGAAGAAGAAAAACAGCGCGCTTTCAGGAAGACATGACAATCATTATCACACAACGGTATAATTCTGTATTAAGAAAAATCTAATTCTATCTCTTCTCCATTTTTTTTTTTTTTTCAATAAGCTCACACTCTAAATTCAGCTATAGCTGATTTTCTCTCTCTCTATCTCTCTCTCTCTCTCTCTCTCTCATTTCATTATCTTTTTAAGTTTGTTTTCTTTAACTATTGACTTGTGTAGAATGTCTCTCCTATCCATCCCATACATATGAAAATTTATGTTTATAATATTATTTGATGATTAACTTCCGAAATCTCCCATGTTCAATTTGTCTGCAGACTGAATATTTTTTGTACCCTTCTCAGATTTCTGTAACTGGAAATCTGAGAAAACTGCGGAAATAATTAGAATAATAATATTATTAATAATTATAACACCTACTGATAATTCCGTCAGGGCCTATACTCCATAATTCTGGGGTCTGCCCTTTTATTGCTAATATATCTTTAAATTTTTAATTTTGATCATGTGTATCTCTTTATCATTCTGGTGCCACTAAAATTCTTGGAATTGAATAGAAAAGTGCAAAACCCCTGAATTTTGCCTGGCAGAAAATAAAACATTAACATATATCAATAGCCTTTTTTATGCATTACATTATTAATTTATCTTCCTGAGTGATGAGGTTCCACCCAATCCGATCGGATGATACAAGCGCCA
>KB312171.1:0-39355 GCA_000328365.1 Capitella teleta | reverse complement strand
TAAGTTTCGGATGGTTTTTAGCAACACCCGAAAATAACGTACGAATAGCGCTGAAAACCATTCGTACGGTAACGTACGAATAACCACAGCCTTCGAAAAATATTTGATTAATCAATTTATGGTATAAAATGATGTATTCAACAATTCAGATTATCAGTTTGATGTGTGTCTGAAGTACTAAAAACTTCTCTGCAGATATACACGATCGCAGCATGTAATGGGCGATAATCGGGAGCTCTAATTCGCTCTATTTCGATGTTTCGTCGGACCCGTCAGAGCTTGTGCTTACCTGTCATTGTCCGATGGAAAACGATGAAATCTCACTTTTTTCGACGTTCTGGGATCAATCGAAGTCTTGTTATTATTACTACAGCTCCAGGCACAGCAGTACCTAGCACCTTTAGTAGCCATGTCAACAAGAAAGTCAATCAAAAAGCAAAACAATAGCGAAAGAAAGCACAGCCGGTTGATGCGTTTGAAAGTCAAAGCAAGATGGCGGACGCTCGGCTTTCCGGAAATTGCCGAACTCAGCCCGAAGCCACTTTACTCGCGTGAGGCTATTCTACTATCGTTTTTGAAAAAGTGCGTTATGATGGGGATAGAGCAAGGGGTCATGTCTCTAGGTTATAAGCTCGTATAGTTAAATTTCCAAGACTTCTATAATCATTCACATACTACATGTACACTGTTAACTGATTCATAATTCCCAGGTAATCGTTGTTAATAAATAAGCTAAGAACTGGACTGGGCTAGTCACTAGCTCAGCCCAGTTCTTAGCTTATTTTCCCTATCTCTAGCTCCCTGGTCCGTGGCATGTCGAACCAAAAATATATTTATTTATGAGATTAATCAATCAAACAAAGGTGTCAATGTCAACATCTCAATGTCATGATCATGAAGACAGACTAATTGATAATTCCCAGGTATGGGTAGCCCAGTCAAGTTCTTTTTCACTATCTCTAATAGCTCCCATGGTCTGTGGCATGTCGAACCAAAAATATATTCATTTATGAGATGGAGCATTTTTTTTTTTTTTTTTTTTTTCTTTCTTTTCTTTCTTTTCTTTTTTTGTTTATTTATTTATTTATTTATTTATTTATTTATTTATTTATTTATTTATTTATTTATTTATTTATTTATTTATTTATTTATTTATTTATTTATTTATTTATTTATTTATTTATTTAAACTGCAAGTTACTAACGCTGAAGTTATTTTCACTGGTTGGTTCGTTGCTAATAAATGTTTATTGTTATCGGCTGATTCCACCAACCGATAGTTCAAAGGGATCTTTCAAGACAACAATATCACAGCCGAATATCTTTGTGGTAGAACAAAAACAACCTCATGCTTTGTTGATCCGCCAGTTAATGCCCCGTCATATAATCCGCCCTAAAATCCCAGGGACGAATCGTTTGTAATGCTATACTTGTGTCATGTAATCCACCCTTTTCGTTAATCCGCCTCCGACCACGATTCTCAGGAACAAATCTACTCTGTATCATTATAAATTACATATATGTAATCCGCCCTTCGAAATATCGTAGTGTAAACAGACATAAGACACAACACATCAATTTGAAAAGTTTAACGTTTAATCGCTACTTTTCAATAATAATTAGAATTTTCTCGAGTTCGGGTTTTGGGTACCCTCGGTTTACGTAAGAATACCCAAGTAATATAAAATTTTTACTTTTAAAGTTTTTATTCAATTTACAGGGTGGAATCAAATACTTAAAGGAAACAACTGCAATGGAAAACTAATCAGAAAACAAAGGAATTTCCACACCAAATTAAACTTAAATGTAAATACTAGTAACAAACAGAACATAACCATTAATTTCCTAAATAAAATTAATTTTTAACACAAAAGTTTCTCGCCTGAAGTCCCGCACATGCACATATTGCCAAGCCCCACAGAGCTTGGCGTCCGGAGCTCGGCTCTCTCCCAAAGCTAAACTTTAATTGCTAAATTATCTACTTATAAAAGGATTGCTGCACGTGCCAGATTACGTGCTGGTAATATATTTGCATGCACGCGCTAAACAATTTGCGAGGGGCCATCTGTACTGAGGCCTAAATTAAACATGCATTAATGATTAATCCACCCTGTATTAGTAATATATGCACATTGATAATAATGATTATAATGTTGTAGGCCATGGTTGTCTTCATATTCCTCCGTAGAATGACCTTCACATTATGTCGGCGATTTCTTTCAAGTCAGATTAATTAAACAGCAATTCGATTCAACGTTTAAGAACTTAATTAAACAAGGGAATCAAAAGCGGAGTATCGTCGCCGTATCAACAATTCCTTTATGTCTGGCATGGCTGGCTTACTTTCCCTTTAAGTGGTCGCTCAGTTAGGCGATGTTCAGGAGCAGATCGAATGACGTCAGTTGTAAGTGGAGATCAGGGAATCGAATGGAGAAGCGAGTGGAATTGATGAAAAATGAAAGCCCACAACGACCATCATTCAGTTATTGTCTCTACTATCTACATTGCCCACTTCATTTGATCGCGTTTTCTTTTCTTTCTACTACCTGCTTGTGACTTATAATGGTACATACCACTACATGACACATGGGTTTTAATATGGCATCTAATATTCATTTATTTGTGGTCTGACATGTAATCCACCCTTTTCGTTAATCTGCCTGTTTCCTTGGGAACGGAAGAGGGCGGATTTACGGGGTCTGACTGTAACAGTAGGTTTATTTTCCTTCCATGTTACATTATTATACATGTAGTTGTTAAAAATCACTACCAATATATATGTTTGTCTGTTCTCTTTGGTACATGTACAAGTCCTGGGCATATACATGTAGGATATAATTATCTTGATTTCATTCCTGAATTCATTTGAAACTTTTGTGAATTGGATTATTTGTATCAAAATTCTGGTTTCAAATCTTTGAAGTTCGAACCAATTCGTGCCTCCTCGTGCCATCCCTAACCACTAAAATACGAAATTTTAGTGTAAAACAGGAGGACCCCCCCCCCCCCCCAGCGATTGTGGATGCATTAGGAAGTCGCGTGTCTTGGGCATTCAATGCTTGTCATTTCCAGCCGGAAAAAGCTAACTTATTCATGTAAAGAATTCAACTTCTCTGGATTTACGCATTTTATGTGAGGCGGAAACCTTTTCGAACTTCCGGTTTCGATCAGCATGTGACTTTTCTGAAAATAAAGTACATATATAAATGTATGCCCCTCGCGTACATGTGTCTACAATTCTTTTTCAATCGTTCATAATTCAATAAAAAAAAAAAAGAAAAAAAAAAAAAAAACAATGAAAAATTACAACTTCCGATATATAACTAAAACAGGAAGGAGTTGAATTCAAAATAGTATCCTGATTTTCACACTTTTGCGTGGATTATTTGTGTCACAAGGGACCCTAAAGCGCAGGTTTGTGCATCATGTGAACCTGCTTCCAAAAAGGAACCCATTGACACCAAATTTGCCCAGATTAGAGACATTGAGTGAATCAGCAGCACCTTGCGGTTGCGCTGACCAGTGACTCCACCGTTTACCCTGATTTACACCTTCATCGGGAATGCGGAGCTTCTTGTAAACTGGATTACTTATGTATTTTCTATCAATGGCTACCGAACATTCGCCCATCAAGCACCCATCCTTTGAAACCGATTACCTTCCAACCTACAGTACCAGCAATCGCTTGATGCTTTTAAAACCCAACTTAAGACTTACTATTTTAACCTTGCATTTCTAGTATTTAATGATTTTCCTTTTTACCTCTGTTTGTACAGCGCATTTGAATGTTCTTTGATATTACTGAAAATGCGTTTTAAATGTAATAAATGAAATGAAATGAAATGAAATAACTTTATTTGCATAATTGATGTTTGCTTTGATTATCACAAATAAGATTCACAGATTAATATATAATGTCGGTTATACCGTATATTATACCGAGAACGTAAAAAAAAGAAAAGTATCCATGATGTGGAAGAAACACAGCACCAGAATAATAGCCACAGTCGTAACAAAAAAGCATCTCATGAAATAAGTTAAAAATAGACTTTGGCCTCATATATCACATAAATGGTTAATTAATTCCATTCATTGCATACTTTGGTTGATCACAGATAGTTTAGAATCGTGCTGATAGGTGTCAATACATACAAGCGGGTCGCCCGGGGGAGAGTCGCTGGATTTTGAGCAATATCGAGTAATTAATTTGGGGAATGTTTGCGCCGGTACTCTCTGGTTTTCTGGCGGTTTCGGCGGTTCTTGGTACTTGAGGACGTATTTGCCATCTTTGGTTTTACTCTGTGCAGCTTTGGCGTAAACAGAGGCTATCAACTTATTACTGTCGTAAGTTATCCGTTTCGGAAGCTCAGTCGGCCTCCACGACGGAGTGATCGGACGCGGAAGAGCGTTCCTTGGATACGTCAGACGCCCGTTCCAACGCACGTCCTTGACCTTGATGCTGTCCTGCTGGCAAGGGCATTGCGATCGGTCTCCAAGGTCATCCAGTTTCACGTTGTTGCCATTTCCGCAAATAAGGCACACGCTGCTGTCAACGGGTGTGTTCCGCTGGGGGCCAGGGGTTGGACGCTCTCCTGAGGTGGCAGACACACAAAAGAAAACACACGTGACTTGGGGTTTTAGCAAGATTAATTCTGAATAACTTCTACGAGAAAAATGAGTTTAAAATCGAATGCCTGTATACTAGTACACATAAGTAGACGGTGTATATACTTCCCTGTATGTTAATTAAGTAATAGAGGTATATGGAAGATGTGTATAGTGACTTGTAGAAGAGGAGCAAGAAACGTATAAGAGAGAGGCGGGGTATGTATATAGCGAGGGAACTAATTGGTTGAACCCCAAGCAAGAATAACACAGGGTACAATATATAGAGTAGGGTACACAATATTGATCCCTTAATACGATACAAACATTCAGAATCAGAATCAAGATCAGAAATATTGGCGCGCATCAATTTGATATGTACATACGGAGAATCATGCCTTACTTGATTATGACAACATTTTGATATGTACTGATCAGACATCTATCAAGGTGCAAAAAAAAAATATCTGATTAGGAAATTAGAAGGGTTAAAACACGAGTGCAAAAAGGTCACACTGAGTGAAGGTGTTTACCACGAGTTTAGTTTTTCCGATATTGGGCAGCGACGATCGACAAAAGAACCGTTTTATCTTCGATCAAAGGAGCGACACGGTGCTGCCCCTTCTTGTGTTGGTCGTCAGGGGCAACGCCTTGCATGACCACCCGTAGTGGCCGCCACTGCCAACTTGGTTGCCATGGCGACGAGATCAGGTGACTTCCTCGGATCATGCGTTGTGGGGTGAGTGGCGGGAATTCTTTCGTTCGGATGCAACTTCCTCTCATGCCGGGGTCTTCGAGGCGCATAAAAATATGTGTGAATAAGCACACTAAAAAAACCCTTATTTTCTATGTACATGGAATTAGCACTGAAAAAAAAAATGTTATTGATGCAAAGATGAAATGAGAAAGAAAGAATAAAAAAGGGGAAAATGAAATTCAAGATTTCTAGATACAACAAAGAAGCAAAGAAAAAGGAGGGAGAAAAATTCAAATTTCAACAGATTTATTGGTGGGAAAAAATATCAACAACAAAAAAATACCATATAGCACAAGAAAAAAGTGCTAAGAAATAATTGCCAGAAGAGTTTTTGTTCACAGGGGAAAAATAAAAACTGAAAAACATGATACAAAAATAAACACAGAATGGTATGGCAAACACGAGGCAAGAAAAGAACAGGATAATCAGCAGAAAAAGTAACACAGTTCAGGAAAATAAAACATGCACACACAGGAAAACCCCGTAAAAATCTAGCTATTTGACGTCAAACAAACGCTTCATTTGGGAATTAATTTCGTCATCGTCCTGTGGATACCGAAACTGGGTGGCGTCAGTTTTGATGCCATTCTGACACATGACGTTTATACTGACATACGGGACTCTGGGCCCCCTAATGGACATTTGCGGGGCTTCAAGGGCCTCGATACCAAAATGGTTGTATTGTTTGATAACCGATTTTGATTTCTTCTTTCCTCGCCTACGTTTGGATTTACATGCACTCTGCTTAAATTTCCTCAAGTTATGTACAAGACCCTGATGATGAGCAATGCTGGGAAGATTCACCGGTAAACGAGAAGGGGCAGAGCTAGCGTTAGAGGGCAGGGGAAGGAGCCAAGGTTGCGAGCGATGTGTGAAATTACCTTTAGCAGAAGGTGCCGGGGTGATGGGAGTTTTGTTGGAGACATTGATTTTTTCATTGAGGATAGTTGGAGTAGAGTTCTTAGTGAACAGCGTCTGTTGGTGTGTAATTTGCACACTGTTTTTCACGGTTTGCAGTGTGTATTTCGGAGTCACGGGTCTCTTCGTAGGAGCAGAATCGCTCTTCCATTCTTCCTCCTCCTCCTCCTCCTCCTCATCGAGATCAGCTTTGACTTCCTGTTCTTCCTGACCCCTTTCCTCTCCCTCCTCTTCCTCTTCCGGAGGAGCTGTCGTTCCGACTGAACTCTGTGTGACCTCTCCCTCAGAGAAGCACTGGCAGCTCGGTTCTATGTCCTTTTCCTGATGCCCCTGAGAAACACTTTCCTTCCGGATAGTTCTATGGTGGTTATACAACCGATTGCTCACAGACTGAGCAGCTTGAGACAGTCTCCGACAAGCATTATACGCAGCCCCCTGCTTTGTCAGTCGTTGGGCGGTCCCAAAAGTCCCCTGTGATTTACTCATCACACTGTTGCTAGGCATAGTGTTGGTAGCAGGCACCTGGTTACGGTTGCCAAGGAAACCTGCGCTATTGGATTGCGTCTTGAGTTGGTTGCCGCTGGTGAGGGGGCCTTTTACTGAGCTTGATTTCAGGTCTAAGTTGATTGTTTCCGCTTTCTTCGAATTGGCCCAGGCTGGTTTCCTGATTCCATGCCCTTCAACCGACAAATTGATTCCAATGTAAGGAGGAACTGTGACCGTCTGCTGTTTGTACATCAGCTCCCAATTTCCGAGATCTGCATTTTTGTTAAATTTTCTATCCAACACCACTGGAAATGACAAAACAAAACAAATGGAAATCTGCTGGAAAAAAAAATCTTTCACCTTTAACTGAATCTTCAAGGACCGAGCTGCAAAGATGCTGAGTGACCTTTGAACTTGGGGACATCGTAGGACTACTGTTGATCTCAATTAACCATGGTTTATAATCTTCTGTTATCATAAAATCAGCTCCGTATAACTCAAAGGCATTTTTCCGATATTCGACAATGTCCTTTGAAGAATATAGTTACAACTTGACTAAAGAATTCAAAGGTGGGTGAAACACAAGTACCTGGGAACACAGCATGGAGCAGATGATGGCTTTCTTCATCCCTGGCGACACCACACTGTCCCAGACATCCTCACAACCCCTTTTCCTGAAAGCGGAATAAATGGTTGATATCTGTGAACATTCAATGCCTCTTACCGTAAGTATTCAACAAAATCTTCGTTGCTCCAAATGTTGTCTTTCGGAAGATGCTTATCCCTTGCTGTGTCGTTCTCGTAATATTTCTGAATCGCCACGTTTGATAAGTGAATGGCCCTGAAATGAAAAGAAGCCAGTAAAAATGGTGGAAAAAAAGAAGGAAAAAAAGAAGAAAAAAGAGAAGAGACTTACTCATCAAAGTCATCCAGGCGGAATTCCTGGGAACAGAATCGGAAGTAGCAATCATGGTAGAAATAGAGTGTCAGAGGGTTCCAGTCTGTCACCATGAACCACTGACGAATGTCAAACTTCGTTCGATACACAAGCAGAGGGCGTTCTGCATGAATAAATAATGATTTAAACCCATTCAAAATTCCATAATTAAAGACAGGAGGTACCTATGTATTTTTGAACAACAAACTTCCCCTCCTTCTTCATGACTGAAGAGCTTACAAGCTTCAGCATCTCATCCAATTTGTTGTAAATTGCAATCCCTAGATATATATATGTATATATATATATATATATATATACACACAAGTTTGAAAATTGGGTCATATTAAGGAGGTCGTGCTGACCTCGTCCTCTGGATTTTGCGCCTGGTTTCACAATCCACACATTTTTCGTTCCGTCAATCTCAAATTGAGGACTTTTGGCACGAATTTTGTCCAAGACACGGTTAATGATCTCTGCTGCCTCTGCACCCCCTGCGACAGTTGCTCCCTCACTATGAATCAACCAAATATCAACCATCAACTAAATATCAACCAAATATCAACCAATTATCTAAGATACGTACTGAATCACTTTGTAATAGCACTTGATGAACTCTTCCCAGTCTTCATCCGACACCGTGTACTTCTGAGAAAATGAGATAAAGATCAGGCAGGATAGAAAAATTACATACAATTTGTGTTTCAAGTAGATATAAATAAATATATAAATACATATTAATGAAAATAGTTAGCGACTGAGTGACCTACATCTGTTAGGTCATCGATATCGTCGTGAGTTAAGCTAGTGAGAAATTTTTCACACTGATTCAACGACAATTCCAGCCACTTTAAGGGGATTTCTTCTTTTTTTCTTGGAAGTTTTGCTCCACCTAGAATTAAACAAAATTCACATTCTGTTTTGGGGGCGGAATTAAGTAATATCAAGCAGAAGTTTTAAAATTAAACTTTGATGAATCTTTTAGAATTAACTTTGATGGAATCATATAAAAAGTTTCACTTTGACTAATTTCTTTCAAAAGTTTGATGAATTTATTAAAAAGGTACAACTTGAAAAGCACAAAAATAATTGTACAGTCGTAACATGAAAAAAGAGACTCACACGCTGGACAAGCGTCATTTACGATTTCATCCAAAACTGAGAAATGAAAATGTACAAAAGGAAAATATCAGATTTAGCACAAACAGCAAATCAAGAGAACAATAAAAATGTAAAACAACCAGATTTTAAGAGCGAGAATATGTTTGCAATATGACTGAGTAGACTGAAATCAATCAAATCATATTTAGATTTTGCTCAATTGCAAACTTTTTTATGCATGGCTGTTTTACAATATAAAAAATACAGAGGGACTGTTACAATTTAGAATGCCCACAAATTATGCAAACATAGCTATGAGGAATAATCAGTGTAGTAACTAGCGACTTTGTTAAATATTGCTTCTCAGATCAATTATATCAGAGTATTAATTGTACATACTGTATTGGAAACTTAAATGTCAAAACACTATCCATCTGTGCATAATATAATGAAATAAGGAATTTTGCAGTTTGTGATGTGTGATTACGGTGATAATGAGTAATTGATTGCATGAGTGATCCACATTGAAGAGTGCTTGAAAATTTGAGAAATTGAAGTGCTGCTATTTGATGAATGCAATATTCTAGAACTACCATGCATCCATTCAGTCTAAGCTAGTGGCATACCATCGGTTTCATCAATATCGTTTGACGTCAATTGTACAAATAACGAAATCCGAGGAAGGGAAACTGATAAGATAAGAAGTTAGATAAGATATCAAATAAGACATAAATTTGGAAGGCGAGAAATAGCATACACAAAGATATAATCAATATATACACAGGGAGCATTATGTACATGAGATCACATGATACGGTGATCATGTGACCAACCTTTGTTTTTGCTGTCTGATATTGGAGGAAGAAGTTCTGTAGGAGGAGAAATTACGAACGTATTGTACAACTGATTGCATCCAGGGTGTGTTAATGGAAGCAGAGAAGAGAAAATAAATTCCTCACGTTTTGGTTGAGTGGCTGTTGACTGGTGAGAGCATGCGTCTGAGGGTTGGTTACTGGTGCATTCTGGGTTGGTACAAGAGGGCGGAGCATCAGGGTCATGACATGATGGTGGCCTTTGACCTGCTTCGTCATTGGCCACTTTGATTCGTTTTAATAAACTGACACAAGCAGTGAAGCGGTAATCGTCTGTGTAAGATATTGATGATATGCAAAATAATTGAAAAGTTAAACACTGACCAATAAATGCTTGTTTCTCTTCATCATGACTCAGACGATAGCACCGAGGGAAAAATGTGTCAGGGTCCACATGGTCGAACCATGGCAAATTACGCATATTCAACAGGAGTCCCACCTAAAATTAGCATACAATTGTGAATAAATTTGTATATTAAAACCCTTGAAAAAAATGAAAAATTAGAAGCAAAATTTCTAAATGACGAAAAGCAGGAAAAAGAAAAGAGAAGAATATCAAGCGAACGCATGTCTAAAAATAGAAGATACAAATATATATCTATGAACCCAAAATATTATGTAATAATCATAAAGTGCCGTCCATCACCAGGTGTATGAGTAGAAGTTTGCTGGTACGAGAGTCCCATGCATACCTTAGTGGTAAATGAAGCTTTTCCGTAATGGTTGATTATCTGTTCTTTGAGAAGTTTTTTCGGGTCTATAACATCTCTGCGAACCCCCCAAATAAAAGTTGGGTCTTCATTTCTCACGATACGCGACTGAAACATACAGTGTACCACACAGGAATAATACAACGCATGAAAAAATAGCACACAGTGAGCACCGTCACGCAATACAGTCTATTAAAAATATTTACGCCAGTCATATACAGCTAAATCTTACTTCTAATTAATGGGAACTAAGTTAGTAAAAAAAAACTCATGAGCGATAGTTGGAAAAAAGAAAGGCAAAAAAGAGAACACAGTCTGACTTAAAAATAAAATCACCTTCGTTGTAAACGAGGCTTTACTGTAGTGGTTAATTATTTGGTGAGCTGCCATTTGATCAGAGTTGTATATCTTGACTGTCCACACAAAAGTGGGGTCAACATTTCGCGCTACTCTGGACTATATGTAGCGAGGGAAACAAAAATTGTGAAAATTGTCGGGAAAAATGTAGCCAAAAACGTATATGAATAAATTTATATATAAAGAAAGATTTCTATAGATAATTTATTCAAAATTTTATCGCAGGTACTAACCATGATCCCATAAATACCATTCTCTTCTTCCCATGGAGGTACTTTCCCACCAAAATCATTTGCTGAAATGACAAGGGATTTATATTTTAGTTTACTACTCACTGATACTCACGGTCATCTGGAGGGTCATCATCATCATCGTCGTCATCATCGTCATCATTATCATCATCATTGTCATCATCACTCACGGCATGTGACTGCCTTCGCCTTTTGGCTCGTGGAGATTTCTTGACGTGAGGTGTCATTTTGTAGAATTTTTCCACCCAGCCCCTTCTCCGTAAACTCTCTCTTAGAGAAGGATACGGACCTTGAATAGTAAAGATCTTCTTTTGCTGTTGCAAAATAAAAAAATAAAAAAAATTGAGATCAATGAATAAATTACGGAATGGTATGAGTGATACCTTGATTTAGCAAATTTTTAAATAATTAAACAAAAACATAAGTACTCGTACCTTGATAGCTTTTTCCGCAAGCTGCTTAGCATTTTTCAGTCGATCAATGTTCAGTTGATTGGTTTTCTTGTTCCCGTTCTGGTTGCTTACAGAGACGGGAGGCATAGTTCGACTCCGACAGTGAGAGATATGCTCAGGAGGATCATCCTCTGTGAAGGGGAAATACTATGTTTAATGCAAGACATTGATTGAAGACAAGACTCTCATTCCTCCTTCATTCATTGTCATTAAGAGATCCCGAGACTGCTGGTTGCTATGGCGACCAAGATACAGCATAACAAATGAACTCTACAACAAGAGATTCAGGTATTGATGAGTGCCAAGATATAAAAAAGCAAAGAAAAATATTGTTTCAATCAGAAATATGACAGCGTTTTTCCATCTAATCTAAATATTTGTGCTTGAAGGTATTGCTGTTAGCCAATAAGATTAAGGCTCACAATAGATGATATCAGTGATAATATGAAGCTTCCATTAAGCACACGTGATGCAATATGCACTTATTGATTTGTGGTATTTTTTTTAAGTTCTGTACTTGTCTTTGCCGTTTTCTATTGTCATTAAACGGGTAGCGTCATCATCATTTAGTTCCAACATTTTACTACCAACTTATCACATAATGTATCAGATTTCGAATCTCGCTATTCTGATATTGGTGCATGCACGCGACGCAGCATAAACGACGTCCAATTGCGAGCTCATAAATATTCGTGAGCTGGCCGTGACGTCCCTGGTTGCAGGAAAAGTATTTCCTCGCAGCGACAGCATAAGTTTTTGCATGCTGAGCAATCTGCGCGACGGCAGTTCAGTTTACATATTGCCATATATGGGTGCGTATATCAAAAATGAGAGTGGGGATGAACACGGATAAAGTGGGGCCAATCTTCTGGTAATCTAAGCATACAGATTTGAACCTGGTGTCAGCAATAACGAAGGAGAGAGACCTCAGAGAAGTGACAGTGTTGGTGATCAGAGCTGCCGCGGAGAAGAGAGTCAGGGCAAGGCACACAGCAACGATATAGTCAAATATTATACTGGTAGAATAAGTAATTGGTATCGGGAAACTCAAACACAATGAATGGCTTTTTATATTAAGTACTCGAGTGACTTAATCGACAAATGTTAAAAAAGACAATAATACATGTACACGTAAGTAACACTGGCCTATGCAGTGATGACTATTTTTAATGGACTATAAAAACGTGGTTTGCGTAGTAATAAATAGTAATTAATATGTTCTATATTATGTTTATTATCACAAACAAACAAAATTATCACGCCATCCATTCATACAGAGGCGTCCGAGAAATAGAACTACACAGACTAAACTTTTCATAAGCACTTTCAATGAAATATATAACCGGTGTTTCTGCATTCCGCCCTTGTTGGGTTACAGAAGAACATCCAACATAGCTACTATATATTGCATAGCAAATTTAACTGTTCACTAAATGAAGCTCATAACTTGATTGATTTGTATTCCAGTATTCCATGGTGCGTGCACTTTCGAGTGCGAAATTTGACAAGTACTAAGTTACTAACTAAGTATGGGCTAAGTCGGAACAAGGAAATCACCGAAATATGTTGAAGAATTCGCTAACCAAGGACGCTGTTTAGTTTCACTCTGATGAAAAAGAAAAGTCATGTCTGATAGAATTCTATGGAACGTAGTAAAATCCACTGACATATTCAAAAATATTTTGATTTAATGATAACAAGCATGCCTGCTTTTTCACGGCTTCGAGCTGAGCAACGACTGCGCGCTGTGAGGTGACCTTATTAACGTGATATTTCTGGGAATATCTTCCATAAAATGACCCCGTAAAAGGTCTGAAATACACGATAAGAGACTACTCCAACTATATGAGTAACATGTTTCCGGATTTAGCCCGCGAATCCAATGAAAAACCCTGTTTTTATTCAAAAGTTTGCTCCCTCATGAAAGGAAAGAAACAGATTTGCCAGCAGATCGTACCACCGATGACGTGCTCGCTAAATGGCAACTCCTCTGCGATTATGTCTGGAGCACCTTTTACACACTTTTCACCGCAAAAACTTTTTTTTTTTTCACACAGAATATTTATTTGTATTGTTGTGTAGATCCTTATTATGCTTAGCATGATTCATGGTAACGCTAGCCCTTTAAAGGTTATTTGTTTATTTTCATTTGCACTTTCCATATTGTATTAAATGAAATTAAATCAATAATTGAATTAAATGGGATGAGATCAAATTGATGCGGCTAAAAAGACAGCTGAACAGATAGTATGGATAGTGACCACTACCAATATGTCCCCATGATAAGTACTGAAGTAAGCTATGAGCTCCAAGCCATCACTTAATTCTCTGATATTTCAAATTGCTGTCCAAATGACCCATATTACAACGAACAAAAGATATTGCATAATTCGAGCATTCTACACATTATAAGGAATTAAAAATAGAATTGAAATTCCTACCACACATCCTGTTTCTATTGTCACAATGAAAGAGTATTATGTTGAAAACCCAAACTAAAAATTAAAATAAAAATATAAAAAACTAGGGTTTGAACATATATAGAAATTACCATTGCTAATTATGTGAAATTTAATCAACCAAACACATCGATATTGAACACCTCTAATAGAAAACAAGAATCCCATGGACTCTTATAGGTGAACCAGAGCATTCACCAGTTGTTTGATTCACATAAAATTAATCAATTTGCTAATTAACCAGGAGGACGAGCATTGCATTCATAGCATGGAATTTCCACTGTAATCGTTAGTGGAACACACACCTGGTGCCAGATAGAGAATGGTGTGTCAGAGAAGGACTCATCCATAATCAATAATCGAAGCTAGGATCAATCAATCAATTCATCGTTACATTCATAATCAGTTAGAGATTATCTAATAACATCTAGTGATTGGCAGCCATACGATTACTGGTATTAAAGACGATTATCGGCACTCAATTTAGCCAATGAATTCAGTTTATAATTTCTTATTGATTATTGCATAGTGGAATCAATCAAAATTATGAATCAAATTGCATATAGAAGTCAATCTGGCAAAAAAATAGATATTTTCTCACCACTTTCAGGCACGATCATAGAATTAATCGTGTCATCTCTAAACTGTTTCTGGGTCAATTTCCGTCTTAAAAGAGGCGGACTTTCACTGGGTGGAAGGGGCACTGAAATTGAATGTACGTTTGTTAAAACTTCTCTGGTTCTGAGATCACTCACCCAGTGCGTCTGGAGCATTAGCGTTGGCAGGAGTGAGAGGTTTGAGTGCATGCGGAGGGAGTGGGGTCCCGACCTCCATCACGAGCGACTGATCATCCATGGCCGATTTGAGAGAGGTTTGTGGTTGCGGGGATGGCCAGGCCGGGTTACTGACAGGTGGCATTGCATCTATGGCAGACGACTGAACAGATTTAATAAACTCCCATAAATACCCAAAGAGATTTGCATTAAAAAAGTTTTAAAAACCCACGTGTTTCTTGAGTTTTCCTTTCTTTGGTTTGTTTTCCAGTTGTATGATATGCCGGAAGGGACTGTTGGCTTGTTCCAACTGTGAAAGATAAGTTAGAACTTAGAGAAGTTAATCTACAATGAAACAATAAATCAGATATTTCTTTTTCAAAATATCAAGAAAAGTTAAAAATGAAGCACTGCGTTAGCTTTTGACAAATGAGAGGTTGAAATAAGTAGAAAAGTGAAGTGAATTACTACACAAAGATGAGAAAAGAATATTCAATGAAATCTCAAATGGCATTGCCAGAGGAAACATTTCTATCAATTGTATGAGCAGTTTTATTGTTTAAAAGCTGCTATGTAAAGTTTCATCACAGCGACGCATATGCCCTGCATAAACTATAACCTTCAGGAAACATAGTAGAAAGAGACAGAAGAGCAGCTCAAGCATGATACACGCAATAACAGCATGTTATTTAATATGAAAGTTACTCAGAAATAAAGAGAGAAAAGCAAAACAAATTCAATTCATTAACATTAGTAAAAAATGCATGCAGAGAAAAAACCATTAAACAAAGTTCAAAACGTACGAATAGCCTCTGCTTCTCAATATGTCTCTGCTGACGCGTCATGAAATCACCGCCAAGATTCTCAACAATTTTTTTACTTTGAACGTTAACTTTCGGTTTGAAAGTAAAGACGTTTTCATCTGGATGCATAGACACACGACATGTTTTGGGGGCCGAACAATGCGTGCTTTCCCTGATTGTAACTTTGGTGATGTCAGCTGACTTCGAAGGGGAGACTGGAGCAGAGGCAGCGACTTGACCGGGAGCCATCTTGCGCTAAATTTGCATCAGCTGAGGAGGGAGACGATGAATTGGTCACTTTTGGCCACAGATCGTTTCGTCTTGATTCATGAGCGAAATTCAAGGTTGAAGAAGATCATGCATGTAATAAAGAAGCACTCAGAAAAAAAGAAGAGAAAAAAAAAAAGATTCAATCCAATTGACATGCCTATAAAGCTAACATATATATGTCACCATGAAGCATGCTATAAAGTTATAAATCTTAACTAATGTACATGTAGTAGATGTACCTGTTTCTAGTTATAGAAACATTCAAATGATGTAATTGGATTTCAATGAGCTGATCGATACGATGATCAAAGGAGACATGAGATTCTTGAGGAATCACTTGAACTTGAGTGCTATATTGAAGTGGTTGATTTGTTTATGCAGAGGCATTGGGTTTTCAATGCAGATGTATAAACTATAAATAGAGGAATAAGCCAGCCCCCAGTGGCCACTGTCTCTAGCGTCATCAAATGGGGAGCAAGACCCCAATATGATAACCGTGTTCATGATTCTTGGGCAGTGCCTGGAGTATTTGTGGCCCTGTACCAAGGAAGCAGTGATGAGTCGTAAAATGTTGGCGAGGGTCGAATACATCAATTTCAAGATTTTGACATAATATTCTAGTTGAACATCTTACGCTTCATTTGAACAAAAAAACTTGGCCATTAGAATGAAGTGTGTCTATTTGTTGCTTTAGTACACACAATAATTTGCTTAATTAAGTGATAACAAACTCAATTATTTTGCGACATATCACAGAATGTTGCCCTTGACTATAAAAGATGTTATCGCTTGTTGAAAAAGGAAACTGATGGGAATTGAAAATTATGGCGTTAAGGGAGTCCATAAATAAGAATAACAAATAAGGAAAACCGAGCTAGTTTGTTGGCAGGATGAGACAATTGCAGTGAATAGTAAATTACGATTAGGTAGAATGAAGAGAGCTAATAATTGGCAAATAAGTGAAGTGAATTAGGTGAAAACCAGTACAGGTGTGGGAATATACAAAATTGGACGCCCTTTTCACCGTCGATAAATGAAATTATCGTTCCAATAAATTTGTTTTATATCATAAACATGGTTGAGAGAATGGTGCTCAATGTACTGTATTTATGACTATCCAAAAGCAATTAGACTTTTATAGCTGTCTCTACTAATTGGCAAGAAGAGGCAGCCACTATACATGATGGAGGCTGGTGGTTTGGGGAGTCTGGCTTTATCATTATTTTGCAATTTACTAACCCAAAACAATAATTATTAATTGCATATATGGAATTACCACACATCAACCTGACCTTAATATCAATGTTTGCAACCTCACATGGCGCCACAATTTCTTCCTTAGTGGCTTTGACGCAGCTCTAATGAAATTTCACTCAAAAAATATAGTATTTATTTGTCAAAAACAAATCCTGTGTACCAATTTAGGGCTCCTGCATTTACTGCCAAACTATATCAGTGTATCAATAAAATTCAATATCCAAATATTGATGAACAATAACAATTTACAATAGGTGAAGCTTCGCAGTATCAACAAGTTAACATCCAATTCTGCTTAATTTGTCTACTTTGGCAAAACTATGGAAAGCTGATCATGAGTACTAAATTCTGCCTAAATTGTTCAGCAGCTTTCAACAGAAAAATAGGTCAAAATCTCTCTAGAAACTGTATGATAAACATTAAATAATCTTTCTGTTCAGAGCCACGATCGCTATGAGTAAAATTACCCCAATTCAATCGGCCCTCCAAATCAATCGGCACATTCCATTCATGGTGCCTGACCTTATTAATTATGCAGGTGGGCAGCACTGTAAACTAGCAGAGTAACCAGCTGTGAAGGAATTGTAATCATAATTGACAATCAATATGTCCGGGATCTGAGTTGACCGGGCCTTACACAACGAACCCCAAGAATGGCTGTCAATCATTTGAGCCATACACTGCCGATGGCCCAACAATGATTCCTTTCAAAGATGGAAAATTGTAGACTAGACACAAAGTGAGGTCACCGAAGTTCAGGCCAAAGACCAAGACTAGTAAGAGTAAGACAATTTCTTTCCCCAGCAAGCCATATGCACCCTTCCCCTCTCTATAATTCCTCCCCGTACAAATAACCATATAAAATCATTTCAAACTATACTATTGTACTATAAGCCCTACCATTAAGGGTGTATTTTGTTGAGTGGTAAAATTCAACCACATGGACACTTGATCACCATCAGACTCTTGATACTTTAACCACAAGACAACTAACTCACTTGACAACTGTGTGATCAGTTAATAACTTATTGAGTTAAAATTAAAAATAGAACTGGAAATTTTCGCGCTGCATGAAATTTTCGCTATATTCGCAGTCACGATCGATGCAAAAAATAGATGCCCGCGAAATCCTTCTGGACAATCTTATAATATGACCCTACCATTGACCGCGAATAATTTGTGCAGCGAATAAAGACCTGAGGCATAAAACTGCAAAATTTGCAGTCCGTGGAAATTTCCTGTTCTACAGTAGTTATAAGGTGAAGTGCCACTCTCACTCTCGTGACTCCGTGTCATAGGACTGTCACTGTGATTCTCCTAATTCAGAACATCAAATGATCAAGGCTTGAAGTTGAACAAACTGTTACAAAGTAAGTTGAAGGCAGTTCAAGTTCAGGTTGATTGGATTAATTAAAGTGCCTTTGTTTCGGCACTGTCACAATCTGACATTCGAGTTACTCTTTATCTTCTATTTCTAAAAGATATGGTCAAACTTAATTCCACAAGTGTAACTGATCTGATTATCAGTTACAGTTTGGCATTGTCGCCCCAATAGCGCACATTGTGGTTTATTATTGAGAGGGGATCGTCAAATCGAATGACCCGAGATGGTCGAAATGGTATAACTTATGTGTTACCAATACCTGATGATGTAACAAGAGTTCAAGTTACTTAAAACACAATAAAGTTGGCAATAATAACATCGCCCGCCGAGAGCGCTCGGGTTGTGAGTTTCCGGTGTTGTGAGCATGCGCAAAAGATGTAAACAATAGCACGTTTCCTGGGCACCTAACTTTATGACCATAGATGTCGTAAATATTATGACCGTTATGATTCTGGGGGAAGCTGAACATGCTGGATGTTTTCCTACGTTTTTGCTGTCATCAACTTCACAATCGGCGACAGGCAGATAACATAGCGCTGAATTGACTTCTTTCTCATCGTTACCTTTAAAGTTAACATTAAACTCTGATGACAACGATTTAATGTTCTTGCGAACGTATTTCACTATTGATAAACAGACACATGTGCGACCACGTCTTATTGTTGTTAAAGAAGTCACATGACGTGATCATGTGATATAAACTAGGGCTGGGCAGATATTGCTTTAACACGGATAACGGATATCCGTGTTACTAATATCCGACGAATACGGATACGGACACGGATATTTATGCCCAAACACGGGAGCATGCACATGCAGCGTAATGCCCTAGCGCCTGGCACACACTGTGAGCGGGAAAGCCACGCTCTACCTGCAGCAGTTTAAGACAAGTGACCTTGACCTACTGCTGTCATCCTTCTTGCTTCTTGTACATTTCTTTTATCAAAACGTTCAGAATAAGTTTCAAGAGGCATCGCACATGCAGACAGCTCGCTTGCCTGTCGATTTCACAGTGGTGAATTCCTTATCAGCGCAGGCTATTTCAAGTATTTTCCCCAACTTCACGAGTCGCAGATTATAAGCCCAAGACGGAACGACAGTAACGTGCACTTTGTGCTACACTGTACACTTTCAACAAACAGGATTTGGAAATGTACAAACTTAATAACTTCATGAGGCGCAAGTCAGTTCATAACTTCATGGCAATTATTGTTCTACAGAAAGTTTGAAATAATTCAAGTCGCAAGATCGCCAAGTAGCGGGCCTAGACATATGTACTAGTCTGTATTAACTGTTCAATTTCAAACATGGTTCAAGGTCGAGAAAGTGATGAAATTCAGTGCTGTTTGTGGTTCACACGAAAACTGCAATTGACAAAGCTGTCATGTGTAACGGTGTTGAAAAATAAGCACTAAAGGAGATAGCCAACAACGCGTGTTACGTCACTTTTGCTTGATGACTGAAGAGATTCAAGGGCATAGAATTGTGTTTATTTAAAACAAATCAGAATTAGCGCATTGTTGACATCGTGTTATCTTGTAATTGACATCGCTCAGCTTCAGTGAGCAGCGTTTGTGTGCGGAATGGCTGTGCGCCACGCTCACTGTGCGCTCAAAACAAACACTTAAAATTTACACTATCCGTGTTGAAACACGGATCACGGATAGTACTGAAAACCCCCAATATCCGTGCTGTCACGGATATCGGACACGAATATCCGCCCAGCCCTAATATAAACACAAAATGGCGAATTAGCCGAAGCGTCATCCTTTCGAAAAAAAAATCGCATTATCTGATTTGTAGCCTCGATCGCTCGGATAAATCGTTCGTAAGAGGTGCAATGTTTAAACTAATTATATAACGGTTCTATTGAGTGTATTCCTAGGTGTGCAATGATTGCAATGGCTCTCAACGAGCACGCGCTATGGCTCTAAATGGATCCGATATGTGCCTGTAATGTAGTGCATTTATGCAAGCGGATATTTCAGGCACACTTGTGGGCTTAGGTCAAACTCAAAGTTGAGAAAGTAGCAAGTTCAAGTTGAAAGTAAAAAGTTGAACTTCAACTTGAACTTGAACTTGAACTTTTTACTTTTTACTTGGGCCATAAGTTAAGCCTTATGGCCCAAGTAATCGGTTAAGAAGAGGGGAGACGTAACACACTAAACTAATAAATTATAATCAAAACATGGTTTTCTTTTAACATTTTGGAGATAAATTCCTCACAATACAACGCTCCCTTGCTCCATTTGAGGAGTTAATTTCAAATCTCCGCTTCACGTCGTCAAGGAGGCGCCATGTTTGTTGACAGATTTATGGAACAGCGCCACCAAGTAGCGGAAAGTAAAAATAAGTTAAACGTTGTTTAAATTGTATGTTAACTAATTATATATTTTATTTATTGAAATTAATGGCATAAAAACCAAGTGTGATTGATAAAAAGGCACAGCCTATAAATAATCAACACATGACAACGATAAAATAAGATGACAAAATAAAATAACGAAGATCAAGTAACATGATAAGACCCTGTGCAACGACAAATAGAAGTAAGTAATAGTGCAAGAATTAAAAACATCGTTAAACGACTCAAGTTTGGAAAAGTAAAAGACAATCAAACGATCTTTAAAAACGGAAACAGTTGGCGAATATCTAATAAAAGCAAGTAAAATATTCCATAGATGACAGATGCGATAAAAAAGATTCTTTAAAAGTCTCGGTTCTGACATTACGATTTTGTAGGACATTTCATCAGTAAAAATATTCAAGACATACTTAGTCATTGACCTCTGAGTGGACTCTATAAAATAAATATCTTTTTTAAAAGAAGGTGACCAAACCTGTGAACAGTTCTCTAAAATAGGTCGAACAAGTGTAGTAAAAAGTCTTAGCTTTACATATTGAGGGGCACTGTAACCAACTGTTCTATTAATAATGCCAGAAACACGATTAGCTTTTAAAACAATACATTCAATGTGAGGGGTAAAAGGCAGATTCTTATTAAAAAAAAAAAAAACACCAAGGTCTCTGAATTCACAGACTTTTTCTAAAACATTTCCATTGAGATGATAATTAAAAGAAACAGGAGAGTGTGACCTAGTAATGGTAAGAACTTTACATTTCGGCGGATTAAAAGCCATACCTCAATTTGTACTCCATTGTAAAAGTTCATTTAAATCACTTTGTAAAAATACAGAATCATGATTAGAATTAATTGGCATAAAAATTTTGCAATCATCTGCAAACAAAGTAGTAAAAGCTGAGGAAACAGATCTCGGCATATCGTTTATGAATAAAAGAAAAAGAAAAGATCCCAAAATTGAACCCTGAGGAACGCCAGAGGTAACTGGGGTCCAGTCAGACTCCTCACCCTCAACTACGACACGCTACACTCGATTCGATAAATAATCTTTGAACCAGTCTAAAAGAGAACCAGATATTCCATAAAAATGCTCCAGTTTAAAAAGTAATAGTGAATGAGAAACGGAATCAAAAGCTTTGCTAAAATCTAAATAAACAACATCGACTTGACCCCCTTCATCTAAAATTTGACCAATTAAATCGTAACATTTCAACAGTTGGGTAGTACACGATCGATTTTTCATAAAACCATGTTGCATATTATATAAAACTGGCTCAATAAAAGAATACAAATGGTTAAACAAACAACGCTCTAAAACTTTGGAAGCACAAGGTAAAAAAGACACTGGTCTGTAATTGCTAATGTCTGCTTGCTTTCCTTTCTTGTGAATAGGCACAACATTCGCTTTCTTCCATTGAAGAGGAATGGTTCCGCTTGAAACGCTACGATAAAAAATAAATGTCAGCTGACTGGCTAAAACTGATCGACAATTCTTTAAAACAAAGGATGAAATTAATATCCGAGGGTGGACTGGCCTTATTAACATCTACATTTTACACACACACACACACACACACACACACACACATATATATATATATATATATATATATATATATATATATATATATATATATATCCAATACCGACCATCTTCCACCGTAATTCGACTATTATCCACCACCTTTTGACTATTCGCGCCATATACATTGGTGGATAATAGTCAATGGTATTTCACGAGACAAGTTAGCCATGAATTATTATAAACTCGACTGTAATGACTCCGATATGACCCAGTAATGTCTGAAAAAAATCAGGGCAGTAAGGTCATGACCTTAAACACCAAAAACAGGGTACTTCTCAAATATACATGAAACCCTGAACTAGACTATTATGTCACATTTGTATATTTCAAATAAAACCCAAGTTTTTGTATATATCAATATTTAACTTTATACCAAATGATTACTAATATGCTGATCTACCATACTTTGACAGCTCGTTGATTTTGGATAAATGATAAAAATTATACATTTTTGCTGTCCACAAACAGCTTCTTGAACATAACGCACACATATATAAGTGCGTTATGAGTTCCGAAATGAGTCGGTTTGACCATATCCATTCCCGGCTGCGAGATAGGCGGCAAAACCACGAGGAAAGTTTGTTCAGGTATCGGTAAGCCCTAAAGCCGACTTTTTTGTGCACGGGTCAAAATGGTTGGTTTCATGGATGCGCGTACCCCCCCGACTATATTGTACACAACCATTATGTACCGTTTTGATTTTACATGACTTTCCGATGAAGTAAAATTCGTGTGTCCTGGTGAATTAGGGGGATTACACGGAGTCTAGCAGCATGATACAGAAAGTTTTGTTTTATGTCAGCCAGGTAAGAAACGGTGGAAAATGGTCGGTATTATAGTTGTGGGACAACATAGTAGGTTTTGGGATTATATATATATGTGTGTGTGTGTGTGTGTGTGTGTGTGTAAAATGTAGATGTTGATAAGGCCAGTCCACCCTCGGATTGTAGAAAAATATAAAAACTAAATAAAGCATATTCTATGCATGTAATATTACATCGACGATAAATGCAGGTGTCATATTGCAGGCTCGGTTGATTGCGATTAATTTGGTTGAGCACTTGAGCAATCTTAATGGTAATCGATCTTGAACACTGATGACGAAGATGTATAGGTATAGTATTAGTATAGTTCGATTATAAAGCAAAACAAAACAAAAAATGCGATAAAAATAGCACGATACTAAATGTCCACTATTAAATTTTAACCAATTCGCTATTCTATGGATTGTCACAGAAATTACATATATTCGTAATCCATCCTCAACACAGGCATACAAATTTTAATAAATAATAAATAATTCATTCATTTTGTATAGTGCAATATCCACAGAAGTGCTCAAAGTGACGTTGTGTATATAAATTTAGTGCCTATGATATATTGATTATTTGTTATTAAATCCATGCTCATTGCTGATACTGAATTTTATGTGAATGGTGATGATAATACACACATCACACGAGAAGAACATAAATGGTGGCAAATCTGTGTGCAGATAACACTTGATAATCCTCCAGGGAGTACATTACTTCCTATATTTTAAGTTAGTTATATATTAAAACTTCATGCATGCATGCAACATTAATATAAATATTTAATGAAAGCAAACGTGAGGTAGATTGCCTCAAAGTTTCACCTGCCTCACAAGGAGAGGCCACAGAAGCAGTCAGTTCCCTTTTCAAAGTCCTGCAATTCGACCGAGGAGGGAGAAGTTCGACGACTTCTGCAGTGGACTTAAAGAAGACTACAAAAGGAAACAGGTGGTGAGTGGGGTCATTGATTGCAACAGGATAATGCCTGCTGTGCTCTTAGGTTACATACTTGGCCTCAAGGTATGCTCAACAAAACATCAGCAAGGTTGTGAAAAAGATATTAGGCTCTTTCGTCACCAACAATGTGATCGCCAGGTACAACTGGGTCAACTACACGGCCTCCAAATGAAAAAAACCCGCCTGCCTACTGTACTGGAACACTGCATACTCTGTAAGTTCTTATTAATTATATTACTTACTTACCTATTATGATATCGAGTTTGATAACTTTACACAAAGATATAAAATCGCCATTAAATAATCACACTGTATAGTATACATGTATATTTACATTTGTATATTTTTTGGCGTGATGTGTTTTATCTACATTGTTTCATTATCCCAGTGGTTATACAAAAATTCAGCAGCAGTGATTCGATGGCCGTCCAGACGAAGACCGGAAGCATTAAAAGAAGTATTTGCCAAGGGATGGAAATCCACATGGAGCAGTGGATCTCTAATTTTGGAGCTCGCTCAACTCGAGCTCTAAAGATTGTCGTGTTGTGTTTTCCTCAGGATGAACTGAAAAACGACCAGCTCGAGAACATAACTTTAATACAACAAAATCATAACAATCCCCCGATAAGCCATCAAGCAATCATAACGGTACATCTCTCTCTGGAGATCAATAATTGAATACTATAGCAACACAAAAATGAAATGCCTAACTCTGGCACACACAAACACAAGATAGAGCGTCCTACTGAGAGCTTTGTCATCACAAAGTCTTTAAAGCGCCCCAGAAGATAAATAGTACGATGCTGTCTCTTGATAGGCACAGGTAGCCCACCACCATGAGTTGTGGCGGCATCATCAGCTGGGGCATCACTGGCGAGGGCATCATAAGGAACGTCCAATTCTTCATGCAGCTGCTTCAGTTGGTGACGATTCCTAGGATATGCAGTTCCACTGTCCCCCTTGACTAGGTAAGATCTGGGTGTCAGCATCTTGGCGACTGTTGCCTTCTTCTTGAGACCATCAATATATACCCTGTCGCCAATATTCAGTTCAGGCAATGGATGGCTTCAGTTTCGTTTGTTGAAGTTCGTGGTCTGCTTCTGCTTGCTATGGATGTCATGTCTTCTAAAGGCATCACGATCCACTGACTTGATTTGTAAGTTGCTGGGATGTGTTGGCACCGTAATTCTTAGGCGCCGACCCATCAATAGCTCTGAGGGGCTGAACCCAGAATCAAATGGCGTGCTTCTATAAGCCAGGAGAGCAAGATATGGATCCGATGTCCGGTAGAGCAGCTGTTTGACGGTTTTGACTGCACGCTCCGCTTCACCATTGCCGGAAGCGTGTTTGGGACTTGAGGTTTCATGAATAAATTAATAAATTCTGGAAAAGTCAGCAAATTCTTAGCTCGCGTATTGAGTGCCGTTGTCAGAAAAAACTTTCTCAGGTATCCCATGCCTAGGAAAGGTGCGTTTCAAGTGATTGATGACACTTCTGCTAGTAGTCGATGTGAGCCGCGCAATTTCAATATATCGAGAGTAGAAATCAATCACTACCAAGTAATCAGCATTGGCGATTTTTAGCAAGTCTGTTGCAACTTTTCTCCATGGGCCATCCGAAAGAGGGGTAGGAACCAGTGGTTCGCGATTCTGCAGATTTTTTTCAGTACAGATGGAACACTAGCTGACCAGTGCCTGGATTTCTCCGCTGATGCCGAAGAATTTCATGAAATCTTTTCTGGTACACTTCTGGTCCAGAACTAATACCAAAAGGCAGTCTTTGGTAGCAGAATCTGCCAAACAGTGTGATGAATGTTGTAAGATGCTGTGATTCCTCAGAGAGCCTTATTTGTTGGAATCCAGAGTTTGCGTCCAGATTTGAGTATAATTTGGCGCCAGCCATTTGGCCCAGTGTGTGTTCCACCAAGGGCAGCATGTGTCTTTTTCTCTTCACATACTGGTTGAGTTGCGTATAGTCAACGCAAATTCTCACTTTCTTGGAATCCTTCTTGGGTACCACAACCATTGGGGCACACCAATCTGTTGGCTTTTCAATTCTCCTGATAACTCCTGCATTTTCCAAAGTTTTCAGTTCCTTTTCCACCACCTCCATGAGCGGTAATGGTATTCTTCTAGACACTTGTATTGCATATGGTTGAGCATTTTCTTCCAGATGTATTGCATAGAGCTTTTGCATTTCTCCAAGGCCAGAAAATAATTGCTCATATTCAACATTTTCATTGAGAAATGCAACAACCTCAATATCAATACTGGTTTGTCTGCTGAGCAGGGGTTTTGCTGTTGGCATCACAAAGAACTCTGATGTGACTGTTTCTCCTTTGTGCTTGACTACACATGAGAGAGATCCATCGACTTTAAGCTCTTGGTTGTTTCCACACACGAGCCTGATCTTTGATGTCTTCAACGGTTTATGACAGAGTTCAGGGTTGTAAACTTCTCTTGATAAACATTCACATCTGCGCCTGTGTCAATGCAGAAGTTGACTGGAACATCTTCAAGATGAACTTTAAAGGGAGGGAGAACTGGTTGAAAATGGACTTTGAGTCGTTATTTGATGCACCAAAGATGATTCTTATGCCTGGCCCACACAAGGAATATCATCGCTAACGATTTTGCGGGAGATATAATGCTAATTAGGCGTGACGTTAGTCGCTGTGATGAAACACCGAGTTCCCTATCTTTTACAATGGGCCTCGTCATATCACCGTGTCCTGCGACTAAACCCCTTGATATTTTTTTATTTTCTTTTCGGAAATAGATAGAATAATCATTTTGCCACCAGTCAGGCGCAAACAAAAAATATTTTTCGCTATTTTTCTTATTTTAACAAGCGATTTTCTAGGACACCTACCACGTTTCTCATCCTGAAACAGTAAAAAGGTCAGCCAGAGTGCACCACACATGCGCTTTCGTTTCGTAAACAACAAAGATGTCCTTTTATGGCGAAGATGCTCTGCTCTGATTGGCTGAAATCGATAGCTTCACGAGGGGAACGGGACCAATCAGCCATCAGCCAAACCAAGCCATCAGCTGACGTTTGCCTCCTATACTTCGCAATGGAAGCCATTCTCCCATAGGCGCAATGCTAACCCCGATATTCGGAATGCATTATTTCCTTACGCTTGCATCCAGGCAGGGTGTTCTTGGCACGGAATGCTATCAATTGGTGCTATGAGTCAATAAAACATCACTTAAAATTTAGTTCCCCATCCCTTTAACCATGCCCTTTCGAGCTTGGTCTTTGTTCATAACCACACCCATAAAGAGTGAACAATCCTTTTAAATCTCTGGCCTTACTTCCAGTACTCGAATACCTTTTGCTTGACCAACCGACTGGAAATGTCCTTTTTTTGTCGCATTTTTGGTAAACAGCAGTAGCAGCAGGGCAATCCTACCTAGGATGTTGAGCATTTCCGCTACAATACGAGCATTCAGATGGCATGCTTCGTGCAAATTGATTACTAATAGGCTGCAATTTGGAAGTACCTTTATCACTTTGGAACTTGGGTTATATGCTGAACCTGTTTCTTGGTGAAGTTTTTCTTCTTCACATAAGCCACTTCAGCCTTTGAGGTGGAAGTTTCGCCCAGAGCTTTTAATTGAGTCCTTGTGGCCTCCATGGATCTGGCGAGCTCGAGCGCCTTGTCTAAGGTCAGATCTTTTTCTATGAGTAGCCTTTTCTGAGTGTTTGAATCTAGAATTCCAACGAAAATTCTGTCTCGGATCAGAGATTTCTCTAGATCCCCGAAATTGCAGTTTTGTGAGAGTTTCCTTAGTTTGCTGTAGAATTCCATGACGGATTCTGATGATTTCTGAGATCTGGTATTGAAGAGGAAACGGTCATAGGTTTCATTGCTTACACCTTTATAAGCTTCCTCCATTTTCTTGAGGACAATATCAATGTCTTTTTTGTCATCCTATGACTCAAATTTCAGACATCAATGCAGTGGGAGCAAAGCAGGTAAGTAGTGTAGCAGTTCGGACAAGCTATTCCTTTTTGATGAGGTCCAATAAGATTTCATAATTGTCCCATATCTGCTTTCACAGTACCCATGTGTCAGTGTTGTCAGCAGCTGGATCGATGTGAAGCTTGTCAGGGAACGGTACTTGGTACACAGCCATATTGAATTTATGTTCAAGCAACCATGAGGTGAGCAATAATAGAGGTGTTACACACAAATCAAAGTGGTAGAGAGGAACTAGAGTTGATAAGGCGAGAATTCACTAGTCATCCAGGACGATCGCGGGACTCTAGTGCTAAAATTTCACCCAATCATAGAGAGTTCACCACTTCAGACATCATGTCGTGTTGTGTTTCCCTGAGGATGAACTGAGAAACGACTAACTCGAGAACATAACTTTAATACATCAAGATCTTAACGGTCACCCAATAAGCCATCAAGCAATCATAACGGTACAAAGATCGCCAGCCAAGGTCTTACGATTTGATTGAATAATAAATATTGAATTCAATTCTACTGTTATCTGGACTTCTTTCTTTCATTATTGAATGCACAGCAATATGATATAATTAATAATCAGCTAATGCACATATAATTAAATAATAGATTATTCAAATGATATATAAAATAGCCAATGTCAAAGATCTCTAAGCATATATACAGAGTGGAAAAATTCATTATATTCCTCACTCATTGATGCAAGAATCTGAATGCTGAGTGTTCTAGAGTCTCAGTTTGAGCACTGGCCACTTCTAGATTTCACCCAGGAAGCCAAAGAGAACGGCATGTAACCGATAATTCAAGAAATCTCGTGGAACTACCAGCTGCTCAGTATTGGAGCATCACAGTATGCATGTACACAAGAGCAAGCCTCAAATTTATTATAGGCTGTGACTATAATTATATTATGATTACTGTATTCTCTGTAATCCACATATGTAATAAATGACTGTGTACTGCAGTAGCTATTGTATCAGTTGATTGACTCACGGTTAATTTAATCGGGGGGAAAATGATAGAGAAAAATGGGTAGGGGAAAGGGGGTGACTTCTACTAAATGTATCCACGAGTATTTCGTATTAGGCACGAGCATAAAATAAATATGCAGCATTCGTTTGGTTGAGTTCAGTGAGCTCCTTAATTTTCGATGATATTATTTTCTTGTGCATACAACTAAACGTATTTTATCAAAAACATGTATTAATGTATTTAATGCATGTGCATGTACCTGTATTAGCATTGCAGCCGATTTGAGCCAGCCGGAAAAAATCAGTTAGTCAGCCACAAAAGGTCAGCTGACCAACTAGCCAGCCGTAAAAGGCCTCAACCAAGGGCGCATTTTTCTTTCAACTTCAACTTGGACTGTGATGTCAGAATCAGAGAAATTATTGCACCAGACATGCGTTGCATGAAAAACACTCTACCAGACTTTGGACGATGTCTTGCTTAAATGTTATGTGACAAGAAATTTCTACATTATATTTCTAGAATGCATAACAAGTTAACAGCCATAACTTGCGAGACTTTAGTTGAACCTGAAATTGTTCCATAACTTTCAGGTTCTCGGTTGTGACCTCCTTATCCAGTGGGCCGAAGCGAGGTCAAGTTGAAGTTGAAAGAAAAACAGGCCCTAGCCACAAATCAATTGGTTGGCTGGCTTCGGGGAGTCTAGCAGAATATTTCCCTTAAAAAATGTACTTTGAATTTGCTGCCGCAAATTTAAGAAGAAGAAGAAGAAGAAGAAGAAGAATTTATTGCAATGCAAATAAGCGAAAAACAGATAACAAATATAAAGAAATTGTTAAAGTGCATTGCAATCAGGATCTGGTGCAACGAATAGCACATTTGATCCTGATCTATATACAAAATAAATGATTTAAACGCAGGTTTTTTTTATTTTTTTATTTTTTTTATTTTTTTTTTTAAGAAGAAGAAGAATTTATTGCAATGCAAATAAGCGAAAAACAGATAACAAATACAAAGAAATTGTTAAAGTGCATTGCAATCAGGATCTTTAAATTTAATCTAACAAGGGGCCATCATTTTCCTGACCAGGGTATGGCATATCCACGGGTGATCGGATTAGAACATTCTGTAGGTTTAGTCAGAAATATAAATCCATTATTGGAAATTTTGAGCGAAAATGAATGAAAAATATAAGTAATCAACGTCTGGTTTTCTGGCTGTTGACCTTAGTCACGTGAGCCTCATCATGTGATGCCATTCTTTGTTGCTTAATTGCGTAATCAAAACATTTACCCCTTTCAGCTGTTTAGCGGAAGTTGTGGAAATGTCCACTTTTTTCACGTCTTTCTCGAACTCGACGGACCAAAGAGAAAATGAAAGAGACGAGGAGTCTGGAGTGGAAGGAACGATGCAGAATAACAACGCCGATTCCATAAATGCCAGTTTACCGTCTGTAGAGGTAGGTGAATGATTATCAGATTATCATTATGAGTTTATATGACACTGTCACCTATAGATAGTAGGCTATAGTATAATATATGCTAGTAGTAGTTATAATAATCCACTCTAATATTGTCAATGAATACGTGGCTGTTTCCAGGTATTACTCTGTTTCTCTCGTTGAAAACAAATGTTGAGATTGAAAGCACTATATCATAATCAGACTGAGTAGTATATCAAATTTAATGACTAATGAGTTATATATACTAATATAGACCTGCATGTTTAGACTTTATTGTTAGATTGAACAGCTCAACAGGTTGAACATAATTCAAAAACCAGGTCAGTCATATGTTTTATTGTATGTATATTTAATTTGATCTTTATTATTATACTGTTTGATTTATTAATTTTATTTAGACTCATAGAAATATACATGTGCAGGCATGGAACATTTTAAAATTAAATACATTATACCGAGGCCCGAGTTCAAAATATTGTGTAAGAGGATTTTGTGTGTGATGCTCTTTTCTCGCGATTCAGTGATATAAGGCTCTTTTTTTTTTGCGACCGAGGAAGGGTCTGAATATATTGTATTGAACAACACTAAAACTAGTTTAAAGAGATGCTCCCATTGCAAGATAGACCTGTTTTACAGTATTGTTATCATTATCAAGTAATAACAACATCCAATTATTATGTAATTGACACTAGGGGCTTCTATGAATAGCGAAGAAAAGAAAGTTAATGGTCCGGGCACATGCCATTCCATCATCTGATCAACGAAACCTACTAGAGCCTGTTAAATGAAGAAGAACGATAAGACAGTTGGCAAAGAAATTCTTGATGGACAATGACAGTGGATAGGGATGAAGTTGGACGAGACTGAAATCTGTCCATATTTATGCGTTCCAAACCACGTGGCCCTCCATGATTATTTCCATGGTTATATTTATCTTTTTCATTATTGTGTTATTCACTAATGCTCAGTACATATTCACTAGGAGGTCATGCTTATTTTTACATCTTACTTGTTTTGTGTATGCATTATTAGACCATGAACAATTTATTCTTGTTCACACTGATGCTAATAATCAGATTCCCCATCATTATTTCCCCTGTTAATAACGCTTTGTTTCTTGTTGTGCTATTTAGCATTCTTTACTCTGCTTAAGTGGCTTTGAATTATGAGTGAAGTTTGTGCTAAAATATAATACAATATGTAACCAGGTTAGAGACTATCTCATTTGAAAGTCACGTCAGGGTATAGGGCAATGAACCTTAATGAACCCCCAGGTTGAAAATCTGAGGGTGTTTTTATTGAATGTGTCTGTCCTTGTCTGAACTTATTATGTAACCTCAGTTATAGAGGCATATGATCATCACATAAGATTTGAATTTTGAATCATAGTTATAATAAACAAAGGATATGAATGAATTCTCATATCTAATTATCTCTTTTTGTATCGTAACAATCTCTGCTGAAACAAAACAACTTCCCACATTTCACCTAACTCCAGTGGTTTGATGATCTTTGTTATTATTTCCAGGTTCAACACTCTTCATGCTGTAGAAGACCTCGAATGCCTAAAATAGGCTTTGATTACGAAGACCCTCGCGCATTCTACACATCACAGGTAAATACAATGAATCAACCAAACCGGTTTAATTCCAACTATGTCTTTTCAGTGGAATATTCCTCCAGCACTTTTCGTCTGTTACCGCTTTCTCATAGCAGGATACGCCGTGACCATTCTCGCTCTGAGTCTGACCTACTTTGACCGCAGTCGCTGGGACCACACATGGCCGACCTATTTGACCAACTGGACATACACCCTCCTGACCTCTCACCTCATTTTTGCAGCTCTCGTTTCCATGTACGAGACAACGCACTTTGATGGCTTTGGCTTCAAATCATTTTCAGAAGTTGACATGCGCCGCAACCAAATGCTGACCTACCATAAAATCAGCTGGTTGCTCTTTGCCACAGTTTCAATCGGGGCTTTCATGGTGACCATAGTCTATTTTTCAGCGATTTACCCACAATTCCACCAATCATCTGTCAGCCAGGAAGACATCCACCTGCACATTATGAATTCCATGCTAGTCATCCTAGATTTACTAATCTCTGCCTATCCCTTCCGCTTCAGCCATTTGATTTACCCCCTTATTTATGGTTTCGTGTACACCAGTTTTTCAATCGTATACTGGAGCTTTGACCATTCCAGAGTGATTTACCCAATTGTTTTGGACTGGAATCATCCCTTGAGTACTTGCATGTATGTTGCCCTTCTTTCTGTCATAGGTATTCCTGTTATTTCTCTTATTTGTTTTGCATTTCACCAAATTCGGCACGGAATTTCTTCGCGCTATTACAACCTGTCGACTCCCCCTGGTTACCAACGAATCTCTGTTGTGGTTCCTGACAATGAGTGTTGAATATTCATGAGGTAATTAGCATAATATTTATGCTTACTTTTGTATTATGAATACTTTTAATATCATTTATCTAGAGCAGTTTTAACTGATACATGTACTGCATAATACAATTGTATTATTGTATATTTTGGTAAACCTGGCTACATTTTTCTGCTTTGTATAATCCTCTTTTTTCTTTTCTATTTTTATTGAATAATCTTTGCTCAGCTTGTCTTATCCCATTCCATCATTTTTTTAATTGTGCTTTTCTCCATTATTGCATTTCATGTTTTTATATATTTACAATGCAGGATTCGTTTCTTCATATTGAAATTTTTAATAAATATTTTTTTCCCAATGCATGTATTCATTTTAATTACTGTCATTACTTGAAACATCTTTTCATTTGCACTGGATGTCATTTTTTTCATAACCTTAACTGGTGCAATTAATTTCGTGCACCTGTTTAGAAATGTTCCCTTCGAGATTATTTCCATAATTAGGAAGTGAACATTTTTTAACAGGTGTGCGATTTAATTGAGATACAATTTTGAGGAACAGCAGAACATATTTTTATTTGGAATGACAACAGAGCCGTGGCTTAGTGAATCATATAATTATGTGCACATACAGAAGAGAAGTGAAACTGGATATTACGTACGCTAAATATGAAATATTTCATCATCATTTTTAAAAGGTCGAAATTGATAATAGAGAATAGCAGGGCCGGATTTCAATCAGCACTATTTGAGCAAATCATCTGCATAATGTGATTGATATACGATGTATCGTATGATATTATTGTGCATTCCACATTGAACTTTTCAACTCTTCCTTGCAAGAGTTTGGAAGGTTGATCAGACAATAGTTGACGAAAATGAAATTTTGACAGCCCCTCATGTCACTCGGACGTCGTCAATTTCAGCTCGAAAACCAAGTGACAATATCAATCATAATATTGAATAAATAAAGCAAATATTTACAGTTATTCACTCATTATATTCGTTTGTATGAGTGTATCAATCTATTCCCAGAACAATAATTAAAATCAATGAAAACTACTACATGCATACACCTACATGTATCTAACTTGCTATGGCGACGTCTGCGTCGACATTGAGTAAAGCAATTACATGTACGAGAAGTAGAATGCTCTAAGTTTAGCATACACATATAAGTGGTATTGTTTCACCAATGATGTTTTTTTTAATTCCACCAACAATAACGGCAAATAGTCTAATTTCCAATGTGGTAAATTCCGCGATTTACACCCAAATATTTTATCCTCGAGAAAGTGAGCGGAAATAAACCATCCGCAGAAATTCTACAGTAGGCCTACCACCTACCTGTGTACTTTATCTCTGTTGTATGGCTATATGCCATGCTTACTCGAAATGAACAACTTCACACGGACAATTGCACTTGTATGTGATTGTAGGATATTAAACATTTGATTGTTTCTTGCTCATTCATTATTGAGACAAGAATACATTTTGTCTTGCAAGGTGCACATAACGGTTCAGTATAACTACCTCTGAACATACTTGTGTGATTGAATACTTTTATGCATTTTTTTTTTTTTATTCAGTTCGTATTCTACGTTTTAATATCACAGGGTGTTTCAGTGTAGGCCTAGTGCTATTTTCGATCAAGAGAGAGACGGGCTTCTGCCATGGTTTTCTCACAGGTGAAATGGCACCCATGACTTTATTAACCTTTTACACAATTCCTAGTGATGCATGTAATTTTCTTTTATGTTATTGCTTCATATTGTATTGTAATTGTATTTATAATATATACTATTATCATTACAATAAACTGAATAAAGTACATTGAGTAAATTGTATAGAACTAATTTTGTTCATAATTGTGAACATAACATAATAATTATTCCATAGAGATTAAAGAATAGCAACTATAGCCATGCATCAGGGAGTCTCAATCCAAATCGTCCTATTTGACCGAATAATCACAACAAGACCTCCGATCGAGTTGTTCACGAAAGAATTCTTGCACTCATCTCGTTTCAAGCTATTCGGCTTGATTAAGAAAGTCGTTTATTAATTGGTCTTGTATAATGCCCACATCGAATCCTTCAAAATTGGTCTCCCGCATCCACACAGACTCCAATCGGCCTAAAATGTTTCGAAATGAACATGGGTCCTCTTTAAAGTTTTAATCGTGATAAAACAAAGGAAACAAAACACAAGTTTAAAGTTCGTTAATAATATACATGCATGCTTAATAATACACATGTACATCAGCCTAAAGGTATTCAACATGTGTAGATGTCGTCAGTAAGATGAAACACATAGGCATGCTGGTTCTGAGTTTGTTGAGTGAGTTTCTCGAAGTATGCTGTGGGTACATGTAGCTTCTTTTTTTTGTAACAACAGAGATATACATTACATGTCATGTAGTACACTAAATAATACTTTTGTGCTGAACAATTTGGATTCACCACCAGCCTAATAAAGACCCTGTTCCTGACCCAGAATGTCAAAAATCCATCAAACATCAACACCAACGGTTATTGGCTATGCATGTCCTTGGTATGCATGGCCAATAACCGTTGGAAAAGTGCAGCACCCAGACTCCAGTCTCCAGCATCTCCGAGAAGCTCCCATTTGAAGTAGAGATAAAGTAATGTTTGGACAAGACCTCCGTTTCCAGGTCACGTCATTGCAAAAGAACATGCAGCCTGCGTTCAGAGCAGCCTCTTGTACGGATTAGAATCATGACAATTAGATGTCACACAGAAGGAGAGGCTCAATGCATTCCAAACGGCGTGTTTGAGGCGCCTCCTGGTTGTGACATGGAAAGACAATGTGCCAGACTCCATTGTTCTTGTCTGGACCAAGTGTTGCGACCTTATCTTTGTCAATGCCAAATGCCGTCCACGCTGTGGCTCATCCACGTTTAGTTGTTGGACGATGGTCGAATTCCCCTGGATCTGTTCCATTCCAAAGACGCATACAGAAGAGACGCGGAAGCCTTTAACATTCCTACCGACAACTGGAAATTGCCAGCAAAAGACAGTGCTCCACAAAGGCGAAATAAGTGAAAATACGGTGAAGCTAATATACCATACAAAGACTCTATTAAGAGAGAGAGTCTTAATAGAGAGTCTTTGATACCACATGTAGATCACTGGGAGCGGAGCAAAGACTCTCTAGTAAGATAGAGTCTTTGGAGTGGAGAATATTTATTTGGTCCCACTAAAAGACAACTTATTGGTACACGCGTGATACTGCTTAACAGTCCTTACCTACTTTGAAATCCAAACTCCTACCCTCCGTTTTCATCAACCAACAAAGTCATTTTTACATGCATCTATCATCTTTTACATTAACATCAATGCATTCTTATCTCATCTATTCATCGCATATCCACTCGCTGTAAAGACAAATGAATGCCATCACCATGTAGCATCTAGTAAGTAGTAATTCTACGTGGACAATTAGGTGTACTTTGATCGAATTATACAGCTGAAGGGATACATTCTGTATATAACCAATAGGCAGCTAAACGACGTTGATTCAACACTGGAGGTTAAAATGAATATACAATTGACACCCCTATGTTTACTGGACTATTCGTCATAGGTTAGATGTGATTAAAAGACCCGAGTGCGTCGTGTAAGACTCCACATAACACTGTCACCAAGACAACGGCCACACGCAAATTGCTGTTTCTCTTTCTTCAGGTGAAGTTGGGTCCAATATTTGTATTCCAGGAAACGACAAGTGAATCACGACCGTTTGCTGACGCTGGTAACCGTATCTATTTTAGAAGCGTTCGTAGTTCCCATTGGTTCAACCTTGTCCGAATTTCTAGCGACTGTATACACCTGGAAGAAACCATATGCCATTAGATTGCCAGTGATTATATGGCATTACCTTCGGAAGGAATACGATCAGCTGGATGAGTGTTGTTCCCACAATGATGAAGCCAGAAGAGAAACCGTACGCATACTCTTTCTGGTTGGCCATCACGTAGTTAATAGCCACACCCATAGTGGTCATAATGACCACGTTGTAAATGCACATTCCAATCAGTTTTGAGTCGTTCAGAGCCTCGATCTTCACCTGCAAATAAAATGGCGGTCATTTTGTCTTCCTTCCACTTTCGATTGAAGCCTTTAGCTATTTGACAGCCCTTCGTGTTATAGGGTCATCTGTTCGGATTTTCAACCCATGTCAAGTATCCGGATATCTGATCCCGAATCCGGGTATCCACACATTCCTAATTGTAACATAAATTGACACACTGAGTTATCAGCTTATACCAACACAACATCCACACTGCCGTTAGTACTCACAGTGTTGGTTCAACAGAGAGTTATAGGCTTGTAGCATTGCTATATATATCTTGACTTACTTTACGAGTTTCCCAAGCAAGGAATGCCCCAAATGTGATAATTAGTCCTTGGGTGATGTACAGAGCCACAGTGAAGTAGATGCTTTTGTCTGAGACACAATTGCACACTTGGTAGCGATAGATGACGCCTCGTTTTGTCTCCTGGAAAGAAACCTCGATTGTGAGATATTGAAGAACACAAGATGTTGAGGATATTTAAAATCAGAGGAAATTGGATCGGGTCTCCTGTCGACATTCTGAATGCCCGAATATCTTCTATCGGACTTGGATATCTTTGCATTCATAGCCAGATCACACGTTACTTAAAAGCGTCTATATAGACACAAAAGGACTTGCATTTGCCTTTGTTTTCACGAGAATATTAGTTGTTCAAATGACTCAAAATCCGAAAATCGGATATCTGATGAGTGTTCGGATATCCGAATTTAGGAAATCCGAATTACGGCCATCCATAATTACGGCCATTTGGATAATTAAATTGTGCATCCGCCTACTAACTAGTAACCACTGTACAATTATTAGCTGATAATCTATATACCTCTATTTTGGCATCGACGACCTGCATGTGGTATGGGTCGACCAACTCCCAAGTGACGAGAATGATCACATCGACCAAAACAAGGGCGAGGATGACTGAGGCCAGCTGAGAATCCCGGATCGCCTGATGAAATGAATAGGGAATATTACACATGCATTCTACAAGGATTATGAAAGGCACACATGAATATAGGTGCAACAGAAACGCAGCAATCTGTAATTGGCACGGGTCTATTCTCTTCATTTTTAAATCGTTCGCGATCAAAATTTATTTTCTTTCGCAGCCAATCCATGAATCTCGGTAAACATTCTTTCGAGTACACTTATAACAAGATGTTTTTGACAGACGATGAAATTGACTGGAACGATGCTCTAAGCAATCATACTTTTGAAAAAAAAGCACTCTGGGAAGGCTGGCGTCTTTCTGACGAATATAGTATCCAGAAGCCTTCTGGAGCGTGAAGTTGATGCAAGAGTCACAAACCGCTGAATGGGAAGCAGTGTATCAACCACACAACAAGTGAGTCATCGAGCAGAAAATAGCAGGTCTACCGTGGATTAACTCTGTTCTGGATGCCTAAAAATGACAGAAAACCCACAGGACTGACAAATCCATTGAGCTCAGGGCTATGACTGGTTCAAAACAGCCATATTTAGTAAATGTGCGACAATGGAGTAATGTGACCGACCAATATCTGCAGAGGAACTTTTGATATCGGCTCAAGTAGGGAAGATAGGTGCCAGAAGTAGTCTATCTACTCCTTGTTAAAGATCTCAATGATTCCCAAAGGTGTTTCGCATTTATGAGAAAGTGTTACAAACAGATCGCAGTCAAAACTCTATATTCCTATTATTTCTTATTGACGGCAGAGGTGTGTAAATAATAATAATAAATATTTATTTATTTATTTATTTATTTAGATATTTATTTATTTAGATATTTATTTATTTAGATATTTATTTATTTAGATATTTAGATATTTATTTATTTATTTATTTATTTATTTATTTATTTATTTATTTATTTATTTATTTATTTATTTATTTATTTATTTATTTATTTATTTATTTATTTATTTATTTATTTATTTATTTATTTATTTATTTATTTATTTATTTATTTATTTATTTATTTATTTATTTATTTATTTATTTATTTATTTATTTATTTATTTATTTATTTATTTATTTATTTATTTATTTATTTATTTATTTATTTATTTATTTATTTATTTATTTATTTATTTATTTATTTATTTATTTATTTATTTATTTATTTATTTATTTATTTATTTATTTATTATGATTTACACCCCTGTCAAACAACACCTGTACTGTTTCTTTTTATTGTGAACTAGTAACGTATGATAGAGGATACATCCCAAAAGACAAATGCACCTTTTGACTGACTATACACTTGCTGTGGGCTAATTTCTAGATATATCGAATTGGAGAGGTTTAAAATATCGCTTTCTTCTCGCGTTCGATTTCATACTGTCGTGACGGCATAAAAGTAATTCTTATG
>KB312163.1:6302-33604 GCA_000328365.1 Capitella teleta | reverse complement strand
GCTGAGTCTATGTCTCAAAGCCTGGCCAATTGAGGCCATTCAAGCATATTCTACATGCTGTCGGCCCCCAGTGGAAAGATGGTAATCACAAGGAGGATGAGTTGTTGAGGAAATGCATCACAAATTGCCTCATAGAGGCTGAGAAGAACAAGGTCAAGAGTATTGCCATCCCTGCTATAAGCACGGGAACCTATGGCTTTCCAATCCGCAAAGCAGCCGATGTCATTGTTGCAGCTATCAAAGATTACAACAGCGATGCAATTGATGAAATTCTGTTGGTGGACATCAGAAAAGAGGCTGTGACGAGTCTCTGTCATGCACTCAGTGAGGCTTTTAATCAGAACTACACAGTGAAGCCATCCACACCGAAGATTGCCGATCGCCGTGAAGAGCATTTTGATGAAGGTTGGTCCAATTCTGAAGTGAGTTGAGTCGTGTAATAAAATTGGTTTCGGCTCACAGAAAGAAAGGGGGCGGGATCTGACGATTTGAATACGAATATTGAGGTGTCCCACGGAGACATCACCGACGAATGTGTAGATGCAATTGTAAACAGCTCAAACTCTAAACTGGATTTGACTCTTGGTGAGTGTGACTTGAACTTAGAATACGAATGGTACATAATTAGTTATTATTGCATTAACTAACTGTTTTACTACTATTAATATTATTAAATATATAACTATCTTATCATTAGGTGCTGTGTCTAAGCAAATTGTTGCCAAGGGTGGCAGTTCGATTGCTGACGAATGTCAACAAATCGGTGAGTATGCATGCAAAATATTATTATGTACATTAATGTAATCATCCAACTACTGGCGTCAATTTGACAATATTGAATCATATGATTGGGTTTTTTTTCGTTGTAGTTGTTTTCCTTTACCTAATCAGGACGTATAAATTGATGTGTATCTGTTCATTAGGTCAAGACCCGAAATTCCGTCAGTCAGGAATGACCATCACTACCGCTGGGAAATTGAAATGTTCTTGGATAATCCATGTAGTGGCTGCCAAGGACAAAGAGTCATGGTTGAAAATTATATACCAATGCCTGAAACTGGCTGAAGCAAAACAGCTGAAATCTGTCTCCATGCCGGCACTTGGCACTGGTATGTTAATGCGTCACCTTGAACAAAACATTGAGTTTTTACTTCGTATTCATTATATGACGTTAGGTGCCATGAATGTACCTCCAAAGGAGATGGCAGAAGCAATCTTGAAAGCCATACACGACTTTATCAATCAAGAAAGACCAAAGACTCTTATGCTGATTCGTCTGGTAATCTATGATGCTCAGATGGTTCAAACTTTTAGCGACACCATGAAAACATTGGCACGCAAAAATAAAGGATTGTTTGGTAAGCTAACAATCTGAGATCTTGCTATTTTGAACTCATTTTTCAGCCAAGTTCTGGAGCTCATTTAAATCAACAATTACACGTGGTAAGAAACCTCCAGACAACCGGGACCGGACATTTTCTGCCATAGATGGACGAACGCGAGATTATGATCCAGGATGTTCTACGCTCAGTCTGTATGCGGTCTCAGAGAAAGATATGAAATCAACAGTTGCAGAAATAAAAACAATTGCACAGGAAGAATGCATAGAAGAGAAAATCATTTCTGAACGAGATAGAGAAGCGATTGCCAATTTGGATGCGGCGCAGGTATATCTTCATTGTGGTCTTGTTTTGTGAGACGCTTGGCTTTTTATCTTCTAGGTGGATGGAATCTGTGACTTACAACAACAGTATGACGTAAAGATCAGTACCAAGAATGCTGACAAAATTGGAATTACAATCGAAGGGCTGGCTAGGGATGTTGCTGAAGTGAAAACTTTAATTTTGGAAATCATACGCGATACGGAGCACCGCATCAGAGACAGTGAAGAGGGTCGCATACTCTCAAACCAGGTCAAATGGCAGTATCTTCCAAGTGGAAAGAAAACTTTCTTAGATTACCCTGAGGATTTGAATGCTATAATCGAAAAAGCGCATGCTAAAAATCTTGAAAGTGTGCAATTCAAAGGCAATAAAGATGATGTCTGCATCATCAAGTTCAAGAATATGACCGAAACCAAACATGGTTGCAATACAGAGCAACCAGTAAAGCGTCTCACGAAAGGTAGGATTCATTGATATTGCATCAATATCCATGTCACCGTCTTAATTATTGTTTTGCGTATACTATTGTGACTCATTATTCAACTTGTTAATCTGAAAATAATGCTAATATTGATGATCCTTGATCCAAGTTTAGATCCAAATTGGGTAAATGCTAACTTGTTTTCAGAGTATGGGCCTCAAGTTCCCGAGATTTGGTCTGAAGACCAAGGCAGCGACCCATACATCTGCGTTGACCTTAATTCCGATTGTGCAGAATATCAAAAAGTTGCCCAGAACTTTGCATCAACAGGCGGCTCTAATATTGTGAAAGTGAGTTAGGAGATGAGGCTAATTTTGTTTGAGTATTTTTTTTTTTGGTTCAGATTCAGAGAGTGCAAAACAAAACCCTTTATCTGCAATATCAAGTGTACAAGAATGAAAGAGATCAGGTTATTTGGTTTGCAAGAGTTTTGGACCGATTCAACCGAAGCTACTGTGGAAAAAATGGTATCCAGAGAAATTTCAATATTGTATCTCGTTACTTTCCTTTCTAGCAATTGCTTATGGAGCTGGTTCATACTTTGCTGTCAATGCTTCGTATTCCATGCGGAACAACTACTCGCCACCGGATCCAAATCGTCTTCGTTACATCTTCCAAGCAAGCGTGGTGACAGGACTGTACGCAAAGGGAAACCCAAGACTTCGGGATCCGCCCCCGAAGAATTCTGATCGTCCTGATATTCTCTATGACTCTGTTTGTGACAATCTTGCTAGCCCTTCGATTTTTGTCGTTTTCTCTGGTCCGGCTGCTTACCCGGAATACATCGTGGTGTTCCAATGAAAAGGTTAAATTGTTTTTCTAGGCTTCCTGGCCTGCTATATACATAAGTATCTTTTAACCATGTAACATCAAACACGCATGTAATTCAAAACTAAGTAAACGTGTGAATAAAAAGCCAGATTTTGAAATAATTTTATATTTGTTTTCGTGCCGACTCAAGCCTTGTTTTGAATAATAAACGATTTGCTTCCTCCCGACACTCAGGTTCTCCTATAGTTGCAACCCAACCATTAAAAGTGCTTAACAAAATTAATTAGATCAGAATATTAATGCAACAAAGCTTCAAATTTTAAGAAATTAATGTACTAGTGCTTCACGAGAACGAGTTCTGTTGATTAAATGATTGATAACACTCTTGTACGTGTAATGTTTTACAGGCACTGCAAGTGCACCATTTTCTCGCAATTGAGAGATTGCGAATGTGGATTCTAAAAAATATTCCCTCTGTAATCGATTAAGCCATTTTGTTCTCTGTTTTCAAAACATTAGAATAAAAATAAAAGTATAATATAACCCATTAAAACTCTATTATCAGATTTTATCAAATCATTGAAGCAAAAAGATGGTTACAAAGCAGAGAATCTAGATATAGCACGACTTATATGCCAATTGATATCTCCAGATTGTTCGGTGCGTGTCCTCGGTTGTGGCCAAGTCTGAACTTAGTAGGTGAAGTACACAGACTAGGGTTGAAGTAAATCCAGTTTATTGTAGAAGGTCCAAATGAAAGGTGGTTGGATGCAGAAAACCGAGGTGGTTGGAAAAAGGCAAAAGTGTGGAGAAGTGGCAAGGGATGTTGGTTTGGTCGGGTTTATAAAGGGGCGACAGGGATATAATAATATTCTTTAAATGGGATCTCGTGGGTAAGTCACATGCAAAACTTAACCATTGATGTGTCAAGTACAGCTAATTCTGAGGAGAACTTAAGGTGATCTTTCTCACGTACAGCTACGGGTTATTGGTAGTTAATGGGATATTTGGAGAAAAATATTCGAACTCAGCCTTTATACTGGCTATATAGAAACATAACTTTTGGAGAATGTGGCAGGTCTCACCTGAAAAGTCAAGGCAGTTAGTGATACTAGAGAGTTTAATTTTTAAGTACAAAGGGGCGCTTGATGAAAAGAATAAAGCAGAGAGAAAAAAAGGAGAACGAGTAGACCTCGGAGAAGATTGTAATTAGCCATCGCCTGGCTGCAGTTAAAATGACCAGCTAGTTGCTTTATAGCTCACATTGCTGATACATGTATTACAATGCCTTAGCTGGTATTCGTACTACTTCGTTGTCTTTTTGTCAATTCATTGCTCATCATTCATCATTCATTCATTCAATCCTCATTTGTTTTTTGTTTTAGTTTTTTGTTTTCTTTTCTTCTTCGCCAATTGTTTTTCTATTATCCAAGCACTTATTCTTCTTCAGGATCCAGCCTTGTCACAGATCACACGAATGTTTTCGCAGCCAACCGGGAATTGTTTGCTATTGAACTCAGCGTTTTTTTTTTTGTTTTTTTTTTTAATTATCAATGCCATTGTCCTCATTATTGTTCTGCTTTCAAGACCTAAACAAGGCTCGTATCATGCGATTCACACAACATAATAGTATCACTCGCTCAATTAACTTCAGCTGTTTCAGGTGACTCTGAGCAGAATAAAGAAAACGTTTCAACTGAAGACTCTGCTGAAAATGCTGCTGGTCAACCTGCACCTTCAACAGAGTCCTCCCCATACGAATCACTGAAGACAGATGAAAGGAGAGACCTGAGTGACCCTTACACTGCACTTGAAGGGGTGTATCAAGAAATTGATGACAGGCAATTGCCATCATGTAGAATTCCTGCATCGATTATGCATGAAGCGAATGGAAAGCAATATTTTCTAATGATAATCGTGTTCAATTCCTTACTATCTTAGACTACTTTATCACAAACAATGTAAAATAATAGCCATAATTTTTGTTTCTAACTTCTTTGTATACATTTTATTATTATAATAATAATTATGTATTATATATTATTTAAATTAATTGGTGTTTCTCACTTTAGTTGCATGCAATTACCTTCATTATACTGGCTTTATATCTTTAATTACGTGTCGTTTTGATAATATGAACAAGGATATTAATATTAACCACGGCCCAGAAAGACTTTAAACCATAAATCGCTTGTTGTTGATAAGAACTGTGTATCAATTCCCCTTTGCATTTTTGTTTCGCTCCAAAAAAAATCTATTATTATTATTATTATTATTATTATTATTATTATTATTATTATTATTATTATTATTATTATTAATATTATTAATATTATTATTATTATTATTATTATTATTATTATTATTATTATTATTATTATTATTATTATTATTATTATTATTATTATTATTATTATTATTATTATTATTATTATTATTATTATTATTATTATTATTATTATTATTATTATTATTATTATTATTATTATTATTATTATTATTATTATTATTATTATTATTAAATTATTAATTATTATTATTATTATTATTAAATTATTAATTATTATTAAAAATTCCTATTATTTCTTTGTGTGCTTCTTTATGGTTTTGTTATGCAGCATTTTTATTGTTCGCACGATTTATAGGACATTTTAGATGCATACTGAATTAAAACCGAACTGTTTCTCTTTAGACATATGTGGCAAAGAACCCTGGATGAGCATTGCATTAGTATGAGATGCTATAAATCCACCAGAAGATTTTTTTTTTCTTAAAGGGATGGGGAACTAAATTTTAAGTGATGTTCTATTGACTCATAGCACCAATTGATAGCATTCCGTGCCAAAAACACCATGCCTGGATGCAAGCGTAAGGAAATAATGCATTCCGAATATCGGGGTTAGCATTGCGCCTATGGGAGAATGGCTTCCATTGCGAAGTATAGGAGGCAAACGTCAGCTGATGGCTTGGTTTGGCTGATGGCTGATTGGTCCCGTTCCCCTCGTGAAGCTATCGATTTCAGCCAATCAGAGCAGATCATCTTCGCCATAAAAGGACATCTCTGTTGTTTACGAAACGAAAGCGCGTGCGTGGTGCACTCTGGCTGACCTTTTTACTGTTTCAGGATGAGAAACATGGTAGGTGTCCTGGAAAATAGCTTGTTAAAATAAGAAAAATAGCGAAAAATATTTTTTTTTTCGCGCCTGACTGGTGGCAAAATGATTATTCTATCTATTTCCGAAAAGAAAATAAAAAAATATCCAGGGGTTTAGTCGCAGGACACGCTGATATGACGAGGCCCATTGTAAAAGATGGGGAACTCGGTGTTTCATCACAGCTCCTGACGTCACGCCTAGTTAGCAATATATCTCCCGCAAAATCGTTAGCGATGATATTTCTTGTGTGGGCCAGGCATAGGAATCATTTTTGGTGCATCAAATAACGACTCAAAGTCCATTTTTAACCAGTTCTCCCTCCCTTTAAGTGAAGCCAAACATACATTTGTTTAAGAATGTTCCACCGATCAGACATATCGGCTCAGCATTGTGATCGGCGGCTAGCAGCGGTTTGAAGTGGCTTGGCAATGGTTGCTATGTCATCCTATACGTGTAATAATACCATTAGTTAACACAAATATGCAGGACTCTCTACTCGTGGTACTAGTGTGGTAATTTCGAGATTGGCGATTTCCAAATCCTATGGTGTCCGAATCAATTACACTCTCTTGCTTTACTCAATTTCAAGAGGTATAGGATGATTCATAAACTTCAATTGGTTATTTTTACCTATAATGACAATTATCACTTTGTTTATTGTGCTTGCTGACGCAAGTTCAGCAAGGTTCCAATTAACTTTTTTTTTATTGCAAGCAAATAATAATATGTGCAGCGGATTGAGGAAGCAAATTGAGGAACAGGTTGGAAGAGGAAAGAGGATGGTGAACCGGATAAGTTGTTGCATCAGGATCTTGAAGGAACATTTCGCGGTTTTTTATGTCTCGGTTTGCAAATGTTGGGCAACCTCTGGGTTATTTAAAGAACAAACAATCAAAAATTGGTAGGCTTAATGCATGCCTCCGGGGTCTAAGAACGAGAGTAATGCTATAGTGTAATCTCTGTAGGCATTAGACCCCGGAGCCGCCGCCGATATGTACTAGCCGCCGCCGATTGGCCGTTTAGCCAGTCGCCGCCGATCGGTGCCGTCGGCCTGCCGCTATCAGCCGATTACGCTATCAGCGGCTCTCAGCCGATTCAATCAAAATATTTTACAATCAGTATAACAAGAAGTTGTCATTATTTTGTACAAGTCTTTATTTTGTTTATATGATTGTTTATATACTTACTCTCTGAGCTATCCGTGGAAGTAGATTTTATTGAGTTTGCTTCATTATAAATAATCTAATGATTTATACCATACTGTATATGTATGCCCATGCATACACTGGGGTTGTCTCAAAATATATCAGACTGACGTAGGGCGCATTAATTGCGCAGTATGCGTACTATAGGGTAAATGTAAAACATTCCCTCATGAGTGGATCAATGGTTGCTAGCGACATGTATATTTCTGATAGGTCTATTTACCTAGTATTAGTCCTACCTTTTTTGATTGATTGTACTACAATAACAGCACTGCCGAACCCTAAAACAATTTGTATTGGCTTTTCATGCCATTTATTTTGGTTCATAACACTGCTTGTCTACATGCATTGCTTTTGTCCCTCAGGGTTCCATCCTTGGGTCCTTAATTTATTGGTTTTTTTTGTTACATTAACGATGTCATTTCTGTCTCTGAATGTATGCATCTTACTCTCTTCGCTGATGATACAATGTACTAAAGCTTTGATCTCCGCTTCAAATGTCGACGCAGTGATAACTAGTATGAACGAAGAATTAAGGCGACTTAACATCTGACTCGATGTAATTTGTTTTATTATTGTCATTTTCATACATTACAATAAACTATTCTATCCAATTCTTTTCTATCCTATATATGTAACACAGAGGTTGCCCAACAATTGCAATCCGAGTCATCAAAAACGCGAATGTTTCATTCAACATCCTGCATGATGCGACAACTCATTTGGTTTGCCATCCTCTTTCCTCTTCCAACCTGTTCCTCTAATTGCTTTCGCTTCTCAGCTGCATATATTACTTGCTTACACTTAGAAGTTCTTAGAACCCAGCTGAAATTACAAACAAAGTGATAATAGTGATAATGATGTTCATGGAAGTTTATGAAACGCCCTAAATGTCTTGAACTCAGTAAAACAAGAGAGTGTAATTTAGTGGGACATTTATGGGATTTGGAAATCGTTTGATCTTAAAATCACCAAATCAGTATAGTAGTACATGTAGAGAGTACATGAGTATGTACACTCGTGTGTATTAACTGCTGGCATCATTATACATATAGGATGATATAGCAACCATTGCCAAACCACTTCTAGCCGCTGCTAGCTAGCCGCCGATCGCAATGCTGAGCCGATATCTCTGATTGATGGAGCGGCTTAAACAGCTAGCCGATCATTTTTACTTCAGCCAACCGATTTTGGCCAATTACAATCGGCTCCGGGGTCTAGTAGGCATGCAAGGGTATCCACAACACAGTTCATCTGGTTGCTCTGCCTCTGCGAGTAGCTAGTTTTTATGGGTGTATGAATATTCATTTGCTCCGCCACGCTCCAGATGGAATCAATTGTCGCCATTGAATTTGTGCCGAGTCTCTATGACTCCGGTTCTTCTTTCACTGCTTCACCGAATCGCTCAGTGTTGCGGCCCAGCGGAGCGGATCGATGGGCACTGACTGTGGGTAGGAAAAGTGGTTGACCCTGATCTGAAATAAGGGTGTAATCGGTGTGTGTTTACGTTTGTGAAGATATCTGCATGATGGCGTGCTATCGGAGTAAGCGCATAGCATTGTCATGTGTTGTCGTTGTCGGATTGTATATGCTGTTCAATTTGTGTTTACGTTCACCGAAAATAACTCTTCATATGCACCAGGATAAGACAAGAGATGTCGCTCAGGGTTTCCCAAACATCACCCACCAGATTATGTTTAGCTGGAGCCGAGTCAAGGTCTTGCCTCGCAATTGGAAGATTGCGTCGAAGCACTGTGAAACCAGGAACAGTTTCAACAAGTACATCAAGTGGACAGAGGCTACCTTTCTTCCTTTTTTACAGACGGAGTATCCGTGGTTTGTTGATGTCTATAAGGCATACCCATATGACGTACAGCGTGTGGATGCAGCGAAATATTTTATCATGTACCATTTCGGTGGTGTTTATGTTGATATGGATATGAATTGCAGAAGAAATATTTGGTATTTCACCTCAAAGATCAGCCACAATCATTCAGTAGCACTGGTTCGAACCGAGCCAATGGGTTTTGCCACCGACTTCATGGCAAGCAAACCTCGGCAGCCATTTTTTCATCACGTGATTGTGAGACTTTACGAGACTTCACAGCGAAATTACATTTTCCCATACCTAACAGTGTTGTTCGCAACTGGACCTATGTTTTTAACCTCTTGTGTTAATAGCTACAAAGGAAACAATTCGGAAAATAACTTTCATGTCATATGAAGATTATCACAATCATTATTTCGGCCACATTGAAGGTGCAACATGGCATGAAATTGACGGAAAAATCATCTGGTTCCTATACGTGCACATAATTTTCTTTTTAATGACGGGTTTTCTATTCATGATCGTGTGTTTGATGATCAAGATGAGAAAAATATATTCTGTGTCAAAATATTATTAAACCCAGAGAAAGTAATCACCTACATGTATTCTTTTGCATAGAGTTTTTTTTTTTTTTTTTTTTTTTTCCGTTTTCTTGCATTGAATTTAAAGGTCAGTCACCTTACTTGGTCGAGTGAGTGATGAGTGATGGGGTTTTACGGCTCTACCCAACCCATTTGGGTGATACGGACGCCAGAACAGAAGGCCCGGGACCGGGGTTTCCCCCTACTCTTATCGATAAATCCCAATGGTTCTTTATCCTGCATACCACCATAGACGCAGCGCCCGGCCTTGTTACGCAGTTGGGCAGCACTGCTGAGTCACCAAAGAATTACAATTGTAATTCCCAATCATAACGCCCGTGGCCTGATCGGGTCTCGAACCCGGGCCCTCGACCCCCACGGTCAGCATAGGATTGCAGAGAGCGCTGTTCTATTCAGTGCCCCCTTTGCTTGATCGAATGAATTTTAGTCGTAATCTGATAAATGAATATTTAAATTTGAGTGAATACTGTGAATGTGTTTAGAAATTCAGTGAAGCTAATTGATCAACATATGCGACTGCTTGTTTCGGGAATTAACATATTACAAAAATTAACCACTGAGGAAGTTTAGCAGCCGGAGGTTATGTAAGGTCGCAATTAATAATTATGTATAGCCATGTAGATTGTAGAACCGTTTCGTAGAGAGTTGGGGTATATGACAGAAGTGTTGTATGCTACAACTATCCGAGCCTTTATTGGGATTCTGAGCAATGGAGTTTGTTTTGTCGTGTTATATGCACGATCTGAACTATGGCGTCATACGTGAATTGGAAATACGAACTTCCAGGCAAGCAGAAAATAGAATCTGCTGAAACTGTTGAAACCAGAAAGAAATGATTTTTGGTGTCCCCCAAACCATGCACACCCGTTAGAGAGAACATTTTGAGGAGGACAGACATGCTTACATAATATAGAATAGCGATCGAGAGGCAATGTAATATTTAGAATCAGGTGAATGAATCCATCTTAAGCCGCACGAAAGCGATAAGTCGTATACACAAAAATATTTTCAGTTGCCATTGTTATCGTGAATACCTCTTCCTGAACATTTTGCTATGAATTATATCAACATAATATTTGCTATACATGTATGTATATTTATGTATGTATATAAGTATGGCAAAACGCAAACGCTGAGGTTAAAGCTGACGCGCCTTCATTTGCGTAATCAAAGTAAATTAATTGTATCGTCTGATTGTATTCACTCTACCATTCACACCTGTTTTGATAGTACATATTACCCAGTTTAAGAGACTGCAATTAATAGTTAAATGAAGCTCACACATGCAAGTAAATTATTTTACCAATTATTTCATTAAATAGATGATTGGACTATTATGTACATGTAGTCCATATTAAAATATTTGTCTTAACCGATGTTTGGGAACGTATTTATCAAGATATATTTATTCGGACAAAATATGAGCTAAACAAACTTAATCTGTGTCCAAACTCGAGACCTCTGTTACAATGATTTCCACTACTACCTAGATTGCTCGCAGGCACGGTGCATTCCGCCATTGCGCGTTACACTCTTGGGGGCTCTGCAAACGAGCACGAAACACGAAAATCGGCAGTAGATGTTGCAAGTATAACGCACTTGGTGATCATAACGCACACATCGGCATAACGCATTTAGCGACCATAACGTACGAAACGGTCAAAGTCCATGTTTTAATAAATTTAATACTTTTTTGTTGGTGGTTCCTTGCAGAATATGATAACAAAACAAAAAACCCCGATAAGGAAGCGTTTAATAGTTATTTGTACTTACATGTAACTCATAAAAGTCCACTTAGTGGGTATTTTCACAAAGCTCAAAATTATATAATAATTATATGATTCAATATATGATCATGAACTCAATAAATGAACAAGAAATACAAAAATAATATAAAGGCTAGCACTATAAAATATGCAATCAAAAAAACATGATTGATAACAGTAATACAATATGTCGGTAACAGATGAAAGCCAGCACAATGGGTCTAGTTAAAAATACTCATGATATTAAATTAACAGAATATAACACCTACATAAAAAACAAAAACAATTTAGTTGTCGTAATCCACTAATCCAAGCATTTCCATTCGATTTGTGTCCCAATCGAGATGCTCCAGAATCGACTTTTCATCAAACATGAGGCTGCGCTTGTTGTACATTTGCTGATCCCCTTTGCATTTTATCATTGAGTGTTGTAGAGTTTGCTGGGATAATGAAGGATAATGGAATAAAGTTGGCTGAGCCATCTGTTGACACATGTTGATCTGAGAAAAGACAGCCGTGAGAGAAAAATTCATTAATCAAGAATGCATTCACCATTTTAATTTCTTGAATTAATATATGATAATGATAAAAGACGTTTCATACACAGGGTGTATGTATAATCCCACCCTCTCAAGGTTTTATTTTTTATTTTATTTTTTTTATTTTTTTTTTTTTTTTGTTGTTGTGAAAATGTGAAGCTTCTTTTAATTATATGAATTATTTTTTCATTCAAAATCAGCCAGCAGATATTGATCAAGTTTACCTACACAATGTTGTGAGGAACAGCCTGATAAAGTGATAATAATAACAGAATCTGCACACAACACAAAACTATGAAGGCTAGTGACAAGGAAATCTTGAATATAAAGTGATGTCAAAGTGAAAATAAGAAATTATAGTGAGCCCAAAACAAACCATCTTCCATAAACAAACTGATACAGCTAAACATAATTCAATTTCAAAGTAAAATAAACTTCAGCTTGTAATTGAGAAATTACGAACGTAAGACAATGTTGAGTGTTTGAGGTACCGGTATACCTTCACTCTACATTTCAATCTTTCTAGTTAACCAGCAAAACTCTTTTCTTGCTTTTCAATATGAATGTAACAGGCTCCTCAGGCAATTTCCAGGTTGAGTTCCAAATGAACGAGTCTATAAGATTGAAAGAAGACATTTCAATTATACGTGTATTTGGAACTTATTGGCACTTCTTAATGATAATTAAAGTTTAAAGTTTAAAGTATATGCTCATGTAGCTGTCATACGACAGCGAGACGTCCTTAGTCTCACCCAATTTATTTAGATCATTGGACTGCATCACGAATTAATTCCTTAATTAATATGGAATATGAACGAAAAAAACAACAAATTAAGTTCAATATTTGGCTGAGTCGCTGTCTGTGATTATCTGTGATAATGAACTAGTAACAGTTTTTTTGTGAGTAAACGTTGAACGTGTTATTTATGTACGTATACCATATGCCATATAATATTATTCAATTATTAATATGACTCACAGTATTATGAGTATAAAGCAGTCATCCACAAGGCTATTCACGGTGACTAAGTCATGACGTATACAGAAATCTAGTAATCCAGTAATGTAACATATATACAGTATGATCAACAGGTCATGACTGTCTCACCGAGTCAACGACTGTCACTTACTGGGAGTAATTGACAATTTGACAGTGCCACTCATACTGCACTAACTGCTGTCTACTCGTACAACTGGTCGTATTCAGCAAATACTGTGAATTCATTTTCACTCGCCTCGCCTTGTGAGCCAACTTGAAAATTCCGAGTGAAGTCACGTAAAATCGAGTGAAATGGATGTACCAAAATGGGGGTGAGTTTTCATCGGTGTGTGACGGTGCTTCTTTTCGGTAGCGCCGGAGACCAGTGAAGCAATTTGCATGATTCTAACCAATCATAACGCACGTTCTATATGAACTCGACCTTTACCTTTTTAAAATTCCAAGTAAATATATTTATCAACATATCAATAATATTATATCGATTGATTATTCTCTTATGAAGTACTGTGTATATGCATATCTTGTTTACAGCTTACGTTGGAATAAACCTACTACCCAACTACTGCATGTGTAATACAACTTGCACGTCATACATAGGGTTCTATGACGTCATGTATGGGCCCATAGTCACGCTGCCATTGGTCACTTCAATCACGTGCCCTGACCGCTCGCGTGTCTTCCATCCGGGCAAAAAAAATAAAAACCCACTACCCACTTATCATTTTTATCACGCTAACAACTCGACCACTCGGCGCTTGATAACATATCATTCTTATCAAACGTACACACCAGCTTGTGGTTCTAATACTTCGTTTATGAGTGTTTTCGCACGCGCCCGTATGGATATCATGTGATACATTGTGACTTTTGCGGATTAAACGGATTAACAATGAGCACTGTTCAACATGCTCGAATTGTGGATCAGAACGGTGGATTTGCCGTTAAGCTGCCTCAAAGCGAACACGCAGTTGTGGGTTGGTCGAATCTTATCTTTTATTTGATAATACAAAATATATAGCATACGCTTTTAATATATAAAGATATAGTGGTAAAATTTAATTTTGTTAAAGTGTTTGAATGATAGTGATAATGGTGATTATTTTGTATCGAGAGTGGGTGAATTTATAGATATTGTTTCAGATGTTATTTATTGCGCTTTTTATATGGTATGGAAAATAAATTACTCGGTCACATGCAAACGTTTGACCTGCATAATCACCTCAGATGCTGATGCATGTTAATTAGTGTGATATACATAATCTATTATTACCTTTACGGTGCCTTGAAAATTTAAGTAACCAGGCAATTAATTACATGGTTTTCATGTGCACAAAATGAGTAAACGTAATATTAAAAAGTTGAAATGATCCAGTTTTATAGTGATTATTTAGAATTCTTATGCAATAATATCTTATTAGGTCGCTTAGAATGTGCAAATTTCCCACTCTCTTATCGTACAAATGTGCTAGAATAATGAGAGAACAAAGAATAATGAACAAGATACGCAGTTAAAAATACACAACAATAATTATTATGCCGAATTTCATCGTTAGACTGTACCAAAATGCCGAAACAACGACACTACAATTCTAAATATACCAAAGGAGCTGATCTGAACAATTGAAATAAATAAAACATGTAGTTAAATTTTATTTATGATTTTATAACATATCTATCATTTTTCATCTCGTCGCCAGTTTTCTTTTTTTTTCTAGTGATATTTAATGGTTTCGATTTCATCAAATGTTGATGAGGACAGCCGAGAGAAAGCGCTTTTGTTTCGGGTTCGGTTGGTTGCGTTGCAGGACGAAATGTTTGCTGTGCAATCATTTGTAAGACGAAAGATATAAAGTGATCGGACACGGAATTTGAGACAAAACTGGAGTTATAATAATTATATTTGACAACTGCACTTCATTCTCATTTTAAGTCTTATAGTATTAGTCTTATAATACTCTAATATCGGTTGTCACATCATCGCACGAGAGAAGATCTGTTCAATTTGCCCAGTACTGTAATATGGTAGCAGTTTACAGTTATAAATATGGCACACAGTAATATAATCCTAGCGTAGGTGTGTTTCATTTGGCGTGGTAATTACTTTATGGAACCTATTGGAACTATTGACCTAAATTGCAATGAGTTTTTGTCAAATTTTCTGACCCTTTTGTGACCCCTAGTCGTTTAATTGGTCAACCATTATTATCGAAATTTATCTTTGGGCCAATTTTGCGTTTGAGGACATGGAGCATATGGGGTGGCCGATACGTTGCGTGTTTGCCTTGAACGGGCTTGTCAAAGGTAACCGGAGATACGAAGTCGGCCATCAACATTGAACCCGGGGTTAAGGGACTTCATCCCCGCTTTCTTCTACAGACCCCATTAAAACTAGTTTAGATTTTCGACCTTGTAATGAAATGTAATGTAATGTAAAAGTAATGAAAGCCTAATAATACTTTTGAATAAAAACCCACGTATATAATTATTCCAGCATAAAGATTACACTTCAAAACAACACAGTCAAGTTCAGATTTATGGAAAACGGAATGAGCATTTAATAACAATCTCTCGATTATTGCTAAAATCTGCGTTATGCTATTGTTATATAGCTTACAATGACTTGAGGGAAAAAAAAAGTAATTGACTCTTTTACCTTCCCACCCTTATCCTGGTAACGACAGTAATCAACTCATCACTATCGAACTACAGGGTCACAACTATGAAGATCGCTTGTCGATTTCGCAGTGCTCCTAATAAACCTCCCCTTTCTCAGGGCTCAGCGTTGCTGACAAACTCATAATCAACGCCAGGCGCGATGATGACGCCCACATTGTCATCGTCCTTTTTGAACTGGAGACGACAGAGGAAGGTCACTGGCTGGTCCCGAACCCTGACCTACCAACCTCTGTCAACGATTGCGCCATCAGTTGTCCAGTTCTGTTGAGCCAAGGTTGGTTATCCTTTAACCTAAATACACTTATAACTTCGACTGACGAATGACATCACTGCTGTAATTTTGATTATGTAACTGGTTATCAAGCCAATCTGTATAGATATGCCATGTGTTGTGATTCACTGACCAATTACTTACTCATGCTGATATAGGGACGTCCATTTCCGTTGGTGATCGTTTTCTCGAGTACAAGTACCCCATTCCTCGAGCCAACCTCGAGGATATTTCGAAGACTGGAGCTCCTCCTAAACCCCGTAGGATCAGTTGTGAAGAGGCTGTCGATGAAACCCGTCCCCTGATAGAAACTACAGAGATTGTCACATCCACGGGAGATATGATGTTCAGCATCGAAAATGTGAAGAGCTAAAATTTTTATCTAAAAAAAAAAAAAGAAAAATATAATATGTATAAAAAAAATCAAAACTTCAAATTCCAGGAATTGACTAAAAGCCAAGCAATTGAAGTAAAACAAAGACTGGAGATTGCTCCCAGAGGAAGTGTCGATGATGACTTGTTGTCTCAAATCACCAATAGAGACCAGGTACATTATAACCAATAGATCTTTAAGTCGAAACTTCAATATTTTGGTAATTTCAGCTGAGTTGTGTGGTGGCATCATTGGTCACCCAACAAGCCGTGTTATGCACTGAGCTGAATTTATCCAGCAACCAAGTGGATGTTCTTTTTAAATCCTTCCAGGTGAAAATTACTGGACTGTACTAATAAAAACTGAGTTTTTGACGTTTCATTTCCAGACAGAAGCCTCGAGCATCCACGAGACAGTTTACCGAACATTTCTGAGTGATTTCAAAGCGCTGAGTGATGAACTAGGGACAGCAGGAACTAACCACTCAATAAGAGAACCTCCACAACATCACGACGCTGGTTCAAGACCTCTTCAGTGTGAATTGCACGACCCAGTTATCGTTCTACTGACTGAGATGCTGAGGATCACTCCCGTGAGTAACCTCATCAAATCAGGATCAACGCAATATCATGTCCTCCAGTTCCCCATGGAACACGTGATCATTTGGTTGACCCTACTGAGGACGTTCAGTCATTTTCTGACGAACATCAACGTGTTCATTCGAGAGAAAACTGCAGCTGTGGTGATGGGCTGTATGTCTGCTCACAGTGAGGATCCAGCAGTACAGCAACAATCTTGTGGCGTCCTTGCTCAACTTGCTCTCTACATCCCAGTCACCGACGAGAAGGTCAGTGGATATCATTGCATTGGTTGGCATTGAGCTGTTAATCACAGGGACCAATTCGAGAGAGTGGGGTGGAACTGATCGTTCGAGCGATGAGGGAACATTTGTCTCAACTCTTTGTCCTTCGGCCTGCTTGCTGTGCGTTGGCAAATTTAACGATGACATATGCTAACTTCACAAACAGAATCCTGGATAACAGTGAGTTGATGCATTGAAAGTGATATATGTCAAACAAATCGTTTTGTGGACTTATGGAACATCAATTTCTAACATCAGTATATAATTATATATTAATTGGATAATTTTACAATTTATAAATTGTCTTGGAAGTTTTTAAATATAGTCATGGCCTCATAAATCAGTCGTTCACAACATTTGTCTCAACTCTTTTTTTGTTCTTCCTTTTCTTTCGTTTTTTTTCGTTTTTTTTTTCTTCTTTTGAAGTTGTATAAAAGCTAAAAATCTGAAATTATTTTTGAGTGTCATATAATGTCGATCTCGGCGCCCTTTTCTTTGGTCACCCACACTTAATGTAAATACTTTTTTACCTTTGGCAACCAAAGAAATACACCTGTATTCTATTCTCTATTCTCTCTATTATTTATTCATGCATGTTAATTTGTCTTATGTGTACAAAAAGCTGCAAACCTTAAAATTTTGCATCATGAATGTTATAGTAATCAAAGTATTCCAAGGATCTGAACACATAATAATAATAACATACCAAGTATTTTTGTGTATACAATGTGTTTGCCTTTCAGTTGCAAGTGAGGCCGAAGAGGAAGAGCGTGGGGTGGTCAGAGCAATGATGATCCTTGAATACATCCGCGAACGAGCTCTGACCATCGCGTACGAAGTGCACAAGATGTTTCCCTCAGACAGAGTTATTCATACGGAAACCAGAAAGGTCATCGCGTTCTTCACTGAGCTCGTTCCTCCCCCAGCTGCAATTGCTGAGTAGGTCACACATGTAGACTATATGACCTGAATGTGTCATTAGAACACCATCACTGAATGTAAATGTGTAATCAGAACGAATAGGTTTAAATCAATAGTTCGAAATGCATCGATTTTTCATCGTTTGCAGCAGACAGACATTAATTTAATCTTCAAGTGTTGTAAGATTGTTTACTTAGCCGCTCTGAGTAACCTTTTTGCGCTCCAGGGAGCCTGATATTGAAGCATACAACATCAGGACTGTTAGGAGACCAGGAGCTGAAGATCCAGAGCATCCAATCATCCAAATTACCGTTGGAGCAGACTCCACGACCGATGAATCCATACATGATGACCTCTTGAATAAAGCAGAAAGGGACAATGCCAGTCCAAGTTGTGAACGTCGTGTTCAGTTTGCAGAACAAATCGAAGATTGGTCGTACGATGCTTCCATAACATCGGACGGAAAATGTGCCAGGTGGCTTGGATTGGAATCTAGCAAGGACAACAACCCCAACATGAAAAGCTTGTTTGATGAGCTTGTCGAGGCTGAACAAGCCAATGCTGACGAAGTTGTTCTCGACGGTGACGATCTGGAGAAGAAGAAGGATGCAGTGGCGAGCAAGCTGGGACTGGCAGGTGTGGTGAAGGGCTACTTCAAGAAATTAAAGCATCAGATATCCTCGAAGGATGAAATGGAACAATCCGATGAATCATGTAATGGCACAAACAATAACTTTACACCAGTAGTCGAGTATACTGAGGCTCCTACATCAACTAGCAGCACCTCAAGTTGCCGGTCAGATACTGACTCGGACATGACGTCATCACAGGAATGGAATCAGATTCAATCGGGTGTTTACTGCAAAGTAGACAAGAGTGACAGTCTACCCAGAAAGGACATCCGACCTTTAAGTCCTGAAGCAGGACGGCAATCTTCCTTATACATTCCAAGATATCGAAAGAAAGGTCAAGAAGAAGGTGGAAGTTTGCAAGATCTGAGAACGCAAGAGACACATATCGAGAAAAGGCTCTACCCGAAAGGAATCCTCAAAAATTCGAATTTAAACTTGAACCTTGAAACTCAAAGTGAAGGCGGAGATTCGGATTTCGATGCGTGTGTTCGAGCAAACACTGACACAAGCGATACTCTTGATGACTTTGATGCACCAGTGTTGTATGCTGTTCCAACCAAAGATCCAAATATCAATATTGTAATCACAGCTCCCGATAACGATACTCCGCCTGGCGAAGACGAAGATGGCTTGTCTTTCAGTGACGTCGAAAGTGTCGCTTCCGACATCGGCGATGTGATTGAAAGGTCAAATATGGAAGATATCGAGGAGCAGGGGGTCACCAACCTTAAAAAGAAGTTCTCCAAAAGTGAACCTGCTCTCAATGAGGCTTGTCCTGAGGCTCCTAAAAGACGAAAATCATCTGTTGTTGCAGATAAAGTAAAGCGATACATGGATAAAATCAAGGATGCCTCTGGACCCGCATCTTCTCATCGTCGATTCAACCTGCCAGGAAAGGCGAAGAAATACGATCTGCAGAAGCAATTTCCTTCGAAGTTTGGGAACGATGAGTTCATAATGAAACCCAACTACCACCTGAGAGAGTCTGCAGATGTCAGAGTTAATCCACTGCCGGAGCATCCTGAGGACACTCACCAGAGAAAACACCGTGGTTGGAGCGTGACATCCAGTGACGAATGCCTTGATGGGATAAGCAATGACATTACGATCACTGTATTGGACACTTCTAGCCCTGCGGTCGTTCCCAGAATGGCAAAAAGACATTCGATTGCAGTTCTGTCACCCACCGGCCCAACCTCCCCAGCGAAAAGTGAAGAATTCATCCCGCTACCTTCCAAAACAAAGGCGTCTCCGGGACGCAAGAAAGGGGTCGCAGGGGCTCTCAAGAGTTATGCTCAAAAGTTCCAAAGAAGGAAATCAGAAGCAGACATCACGAACAAGAACTCCGTCGAAATTGAAAACGCAGAGGCTTCAAATAAGAATAATAACAACCAATCCAAAGACATTCCACGAGCTTCTTCAGCGTGCAATTTACCAAAAACACAAATTCGATCTCCTAACTTGAAAAAACCTAGACAGTCTGTTGCGAGATCTACGCTTGATCTCAACCAGCAGGCAAAACCCGAGTATGATCTTGAAGATCTTGTTGATGATGACAAGCTGAAGACGATCCTGCCTAAAAGACATCAGGTATGCATATGATTTGAATAATTTGTTTTGGCATCATAAGTTAAAGTTAATTTAAATGTAATTTGTCTCACTATATTGGTCCCAAACTTTGTTTCAGGCAATTCAGCATTTTATCTCCCTGGTCGACATTGATTCTGAGATCACAGTAACTAACCTGGCCATAATCACAAAAGCAGCCATGGCCTCAGCTGGACTTCCCTGTCGAGACGATCATGACTTCGGGCTCCTATTAACCGATCCATCTCTGGGTATGTCTGTTTATGAAATATGCGTGAGAATGTAAGTCTATCCTCATGACTCTCCCCTCCTTAATCTAATTTGCTTCATAAGGAGGTTGACTTCCGACTGTGGCTTAAGAATGTTGCAGGCTTTCACAGAACATCTCCAAAAGACCAAAGAACCGACTCACAGGATGAAAATATGCGAAATACTACTTCTTTTGCTTCAACAACATCTAGATGATGACAGTTGGGGTATGAATGATCGCTTACCTCTCCTGACTGAATGCCCAAGTGTCATTACAGGATTCTTTACGCTGCGAAAATTGCACAGGGTGGTTTCTGACGTCATTCAAAATGGTCACGTGAGCGGTGACGTCAACAGAGATTATGTTCATGAGTTAGAATCAACAGTTAAAGAGATGACATCGCAAAAGGACTGACACTTGATTTTATTTATTCAGATGTGCTATTATACTTGTGTAAATTATATTCACGAATATCTGTGTCCACATTTTCATCATTTAATAATATTTAAAGATCACAAGCAAATGCACTCATCTATGACGTCATGAGTAACCAGTTGCCCAGTGGAAGTTTCTCCCCACCATCTCATAAAACCGTTCGTTGTGCGGCTTTAGATAGGAACGAACAGCGTTTTCGAACTTAGGATCAAAGACTGGATGTGAATGACCTTTCTCCTCGTCCAGGCATCCTCCAATCGTCGAGCAGTAAAACCCCTTCGTAGAATTGAAGAAGAAGAACTCGTCTTTGAAGTATGGTTTCAATCCGAGGAAAGTTTCAATCTTTTTTAACTCCTTGAACGGATTATCTTTGGCGATTTCATCTCCATTCACAATATGTATCTGCTTAAGTGAAAAGTACTTCAGCCAGTACTCTGTATGATGAGCATATTTGGACCTGTGGATCCCTCCATAGCCCTTAACCTTTCCAGTGGCCTCATCGATACACAGTTCTTCCAATGTGTGGTTGACTTCTTCAAAGGGATAGGTATAGTTGATCATTTTTGCGAAACGTTGTAGAAAAAAGTAGTCTGACACGAGTCGCTCGTATGGATCTCTTACAACTAAGATCAACTTCATTTTGGGCTGGGTTTTGAAGACTCTTTCTGGAACATATGAATGGTGGAAATATTCCGCTGACTTCTCCATTAGAACTTTGTCAGGACCAACTGGAGGGAGCTGTTTGAGATACCAATTTATCCCTTGGTCGTAGGCTTCGTCTGAGCTGAAGAAGCTAACCTCTTGGCTGACTCCTTTCACATCTGGGTGGAAGCGGAGGAATCGGAGGACTGCTCTGGTCCCTCCCTTCCGTACACCAATAATGATGCAATCTGGGAGACGGCTCACTTTGCGAGATGATTTGGCGTTGGTCAAATTCACTGCCCCAGACAAGTTTGTGGATTTAGTAGTAGTCACCGTGGTTGTTGTGGTGGATTTAGTTTTCGCGTGTTTACCAATAGTAGTAGTTTTAGTGGTACTCGGACGTAAAGTACTTGTAGTTGGGCTATCAATCAGCTTTTCCTTGCGTTTCATTTCACTGGCTTCCTCCTCATTAACATCCGACTGAGTTTTACCCTTGAGTGAACCGATGAAGGATCCTCGCCGTATTCTCGCCCACTTACCAATGGATCGCTTTGCCACGTGGTTTGGCCCATTTGAACTGGAATTACTGCTACCAGGTGAATCCAAGGCATCCCCTCCATGCAGATGTTTAGTGATTACAAAAATAGATATCAGAGTCAGGAAATATGCCGACAGGATCGACACTCGGAGAACTCCAGTGGCGGTGGACGACGCTGAGATCGCCATCTCGAAAATGAGGAATTTATCGCTTTCTGGTCGCAAATGTTCGCTGCATAAATCAACAAAGATTTCACCCATCTCAAATGTTCTAATATTTGCTCAATGTTAATCTAAATAATGAGGGTAAATGCGTTTCTGAGCCGAAATAATCGATTCTTGTTCTCTGGGACAACATTATAATGTGATTCTGACGAGGTAGCCGTGGAGGTTTGATTGCTCTGCATAGAAGCATGGGTTGTTGATTTATATAGCACATGGTTAACATCGAGTTGCATATTTGGTGTGGCATGAGGTAATGGTTAATGTCGTGTTTAGTCATACGATCAGAGATCTGTCAAACAAAGTTTCTCATGCGTCAGGCATTACCAGCATTGTTTGATCAACTTAATTCAACATTGGAACTGGCCTAATTATTTTAAAGTTTCAAAGACAGGGCAAGGAGATTTAATGAGAAACAATTTAAAATTCTGTCCATGCCAAACATAATCATTATTAGTGTTTATGAGTAATACTAGTATAATAATAAGAGGTTAATTGGATTTTTGTTTGTCTGTCATAATTTTGTTTCAAACAAATTCGGCTTTTTAAACAAAATTGGAAGCAGTGCTTTATAACACTGTAAATATTTTTTTATTTTTTTTTTATTGATTGATTTTATAAATTATTGCTGCGCAAAGATAAATGTTACGCGTTTCTTTGTATTTGCATAATAATTATTATTTATAAATAAAAGAATTATCAATAATTGTTATTATAGTCGTGATTCAAGAAATATTAACAAGACCCTGTATGACAATATATTCAAATATATACCTACACATTAACACATTGCCTTCGTTACCAGTGGAAATCAATACCAACCATTTCATAAAAGATTCGGTTAAATGGCTCAAAATATTCCTTCATTTTTTTCACAAATTGTGGGTCCTCTGGGGGAAACTTATGGCCCTTCTCGTCTTCCATGCACCCTCGCCCTTGGAAACAATAAAATCCTTTTGTTTTGTTGAAATAGAAAGACTCATCTGAGAAAACGTGATCGTTGCCCATTTGGAGAAAGGTAGCCAATTTCCTCATTTCGATCGCTGGGTTCTGGGTGATCAAGCTGTCACCATTCACAATATGAATCTGCTGTTTGGGGAAATAGTGTAAGTAGTTTCCATAATGGATATGGTACTTTGACCGGTTAATTGCTGAGTACTCAGCATTGACTTCCCCTGTTGTGGAATTTAGGCAGAGTTCTTGCAGGGAGTGGTCGGCTTCCTCGATATACTTAGTGAAGTTGATCATCTCGTAATATCTTTGCATGAAGTGATAGTCTGATACTAGTCGTTCATACGGATCACGGACAACGAATATCAACTTGATGTCCTTCTTCATAGCAACGATTTTCTGTGGAACATCCCAATTGTGGATATACTCGGCGGATTTCTCAACAATAATATCATCCGGGAAGGCCTCTGGCATTTGCTGCAGGTACCAATTCACTCCTTTGGCGTACAGGTCTTTCTTGTTGAAGAACTGGATCTCTGGGCCAATCCCGCGAATCTTTTGACAAAATCTGAGATATCGTAACACGGCTCTAGTTCCTGCTTTTCTTGCCCCAATGATAAGAGCATCTGGAAGGCGCTTCTGTTTCTTAGCTCTTCTTCTGGTTGCGACTGGTTTGGTGGTTGCATCATTCACCGCACTGGTCAGGGCTTTCGTTGCTGTGGTCTCTGCCACAGTACTCGGTGGCATGTCATCAACATCCACTAACACACCATCAGAGGTCGTTGTTGTAGTAGCCAACATCCTCCGATGCCGCTGTTTTTGCATCTCCCTCTTCGTCGTCGGTTGCTCTAGTCGCCGGATATCATCCTCAGTCGATCTCTCCAGAATGTCCTCCCCAGCAGCCTCATCTCCTTGGTTTCTCCCAAAGATTGAAAAGAGGCAGACCAATACCATGGCATATAGGATTATTGTACACACACGAATCACTCCTTTGGATGTACTGTTTGCGCTGATTGCCATGGTGATAAACTGACGCTGAAGGTGATCGCACCTGGTATATCATAGCCTGAAGAATCACTTCATAAATCATACCGTTCCGGGCTCTACTTATTACAGCAGTGCTTTGGATGCTCTGCTAGCGACACCAATAATTTTATATGTAACCACATCGATTATAATCAGCACGTGTGAATAGACTCAAAATACAGGTTGAATGCAATCATGGAACAATCTATTCTCATTATCATTTGCACGAAATTTAGACATTAATTTTTGTTTCATGGAAAAACCAAACAATATAGTCATTAAATGGAAAAACTACAAGTGTCTTCTATAAAGGGTAATCTGTGATATTTAAGCTGAGTATTTGTAGCGTGATTTCAATTACATTGTATATAATGAGGGCATAAATATTCATGAGTACCTTAAATTGGCAATTGACGATTATTCTGCGTCATTTCACTGTGTTTCAGGAGTAAAAATTATATATGATAAATTGAATTTCTATTGTTTTTGTTCGGATACGGACTAACGAGGCTGTATTTAGCAAATGATTAATGCGTTTTGTGCCTCGATATTATAGATTACTTGAATTTACGTTGCGCTTTTAAGCAATACGTGTATTTAGTATATTGTTGTTTATGCAGCTGAATGTTTATTTAAAATGATTCAATATTGTTTCTTTCACAATAGAGAAATATGAGTCCGATATCGCTTTACCATGGCATAGCTTATGATATTCGCGAGTCAAAAGCACGCGCGATTCCTGGTGTAATATTCATGCCGACCTGACGGCGAGAGCTTCCCTTCATTGTTCTAAACAATAAGCAAAAAGCAAAAATGGACCTCGTCCACTTTAAACTAGTCATTGGCCAACCACTTGCTTCTCCATTATTTAAACGTCCCAAGGGATATATAACCGGCAAATATGGCAACTGACATCTGACTCATCTTACCTACCGACGCTCCGACATCAGTTGCCACAGCCAGTGGCGTGCAGAAGGGGGGGGGGCAAGGGGGCGACGACCCCGGGCATCAAGCCTAGGGGGGGCATCAAAATTTTGTAGGACAAAAAGCATAACTCTGCATATCAAGGATGACGTCGTCCGAGAGTTCGTTCAAAGGAGAAGGCGAATTGGCTTTCGCAACTGAAATTATTACTTTTCTTCTGTGCAGTGTGCTTTCTCTCCATCTGTCCATCATGATTATGTTCTGATTATGTCATGATTATGTTTAACCTCGTAAAATAAAGGTTATCATAATTAAGCTTATCTTGGCCTGAAAACTCGGATCAGTAAAGTTTTCAATTCAACCATTCTCCTACTACACTGTATAGTAGAACACTAGACTAGTTACTAGTAGAATCAGATAGTATGAGTTTATGCCTTTATGGGAAAGTATATGGGGGGCATCATTAATGGTCCGCCCCGGGCATAAAAAAAGTTCTGCACGCCACTGGCCACAGCGACACCCATCCAGCAATACAGACACCTAATCCAGCACCAGTTGCAAAGAATGAATTCTGCTTAATAAATCGGTGTATCTTGAGGTGAATCATGATTGCCATATTCATCCCTACTCTGAGCCCTTTGAGGTTGGGTCGGAGATAAAATTACCCCACACTGGACTGATGCAAGATCCTGCCAACGAAGACGTTACCCACAAAGAAAATTACGTGGTATATGTGTGAAAAATGTGAACATATATTATGATAAAAGTAAATGCAAAGATTTGGGAAGTGAGACCGGAGATGATATCGAATGTTGCAAGCTTCAACAGGTCGAATCCGCACCTCTCCTATTGCGTGATGGGAATAGTCGAGGATTATGGACTTGTAATTGACAACTCCCATTATCCACAGTGATTACGAACACCGGATTTCTACCTACCCATGTTTATGTTTCCATGTGGATGTATAAGTTGTATCCAATGACGTTGACTCCTTCTGACTCGATGTTTCCATTACTGTCCGGAAAGTTATGAAAAAAAAAAACAAACAAACAAACAAACAAACAAACAAGAATCAATCAGAGATGTGACCAAGGAAAATTTTTAATAATTAAGCTAATGATGAACTTTGATCAAGGAAACAACGTATTTGCAGTAATAATAGTTCATGATGCCAAACTACAGTATATGCTTCAATTTATGATTTACAGCAGAATTGCGCAACCATTGAGCTAAATAGATATGTATTTCCCCCTGAAATGACTTTACATTATCATTTAACGTATGATGAAAACCAATGAATCGAATGTTGCAAGCTTCAACAGGTCGAATCCGCACCTCTCCTATTGCGTGATGGGAATAGTCGAGGATTATGGACTTGTAATTGACAACTCCCATTATCCACAGTGATTACGAACACCGGATTTCTACCTACCCATGTTTATGTTTCCATGTGGATGTATAAGTTGTATCCAATGACGTTGACTCCTTCTGACTCGATGTTTCCATTACTGTCCGGAAAGTTATGAAAAAAAAAAAACAAACAAACAAACAAACAAACAAACAAACAAGAATCAATCAGAGATGTGACCAAGGAAAATTTTTAATAATTAAGCTAATGATGAACTTTGATCAAGGAAACAACGTATTTGCAGTAATAATAGTTCATGATGCCAAACTACAGTATATGCTTCAATTTATGATTTACAGCAGAATTGCGCAACCATTGAGCTATATAGATATGTATTTCCCCCTGAAATGACTTTACATTATCATTTAACGTATGATGAAAACCAATGCAATTCAACAATTACAAGGGTTGTTAATATTAGAGCATAAAGGCTGTGCAGAACAGTCCAATACGGCACATGTTCAAACTCAATCTGCATGTTGACAGAAGTTGACATATTTATGGCTTTAGCAGAGGTCAGCTGGGCTCAGCCCAGTAGACTTGCTGTGTGCCGTGGACTCATATGAAATAAGCT
>KB312155.1:19420-63794 GCA_000328365.1 Capitella teleta | reverse complement strand
TAATTTGTGATGAAGTCAATGATCTAAATAAATCGGGCGAGACTAAGGACGTCTCGCTGTATTATGACAGCTACATGAGCATATACTTTATTACACTTCAACTTTCATTAAGAAGGGCCAATAAGTTCCAAATACATGTATAATTAAAGTGTCTTATTTCAATCTTATAGACTCGTTCATTTTGAACTCAACCTGAAAAATTGCCTGAGGAGCCTATTGCATTCATATTGAATACCAAGAAAAGAGTTGCAAGAAGAAGAATCGTAAGTTAGTGAACTAGAAAGATTGAAATTAGAGTGAAGGTATACCGGTACGTCTAACACTCAACATTGTCAAACTTTCGTAATTTCTCAATTACAAGCATAAGTTTATTTTACTATAAAGTTTAATACTTTCAGCTGCATCAGTTTGTTTATGGGAAATGGTTTGTCTTCGACTCACTATAATTTCTCATTTTCACTTTGACATCACTTTATATTCAGGATTTCCTTGTCACTAGCCTTCAGAGTTTTGTGTTTTGCAGATCCTGTTATTATTATCAGGCTGTTCCTCACAACAGTGTGTAGGTAAACGTGATCAATATCTGCTGGCTGATTTTAAATGAAGAAATAATTAAATTAAGGGTTTCACATTTGCACAAAAACAAAAACCTCGAGAGGGTGGGACTATACATACACCCTGTGTATATAATGTCTTTAATCATTATCATTTATTAATTCAAGAAATTGAAATGGTTAATGCATCCTTGATTAATGAAGATTCTCTCACAGCTGTTTTTTTTCTCAGATCAACATGTATCAACAGATGGCTCAGCCAACTGTATTCCATTATCCTTCATTATCTCAGCAAAATCTGCAACACTCAATGAAAAATTGCACAGGGGATCAGCAAATGTACAACAAGTGCAGCCTAATGTTTGATGCAAAGTCAATTCTGGAGCATCTCGATTGGGACACAAATCGAATGGAAATGTTTGGATTAATAGATTACGACAAATAAATTGTTTTTAAGTAGATGTTTTATTCTGTTAATTTTATATCATTAGTATTTTTAAATAGGCCCATTGTGCTGGATTTCATCTGTTACTGACATTGTATTACTGTTATCAATCATGTTTTTTTGATTGCATTTTTTATAGTGCTAGCATTACTTTTTATATACTGTATTTCTTGTCCATTGATTGAGTTCATGATCATATATTGAATCATATAATTATATAATTTTGAGCTTTGTGAAAAAACCTTAACTCTTCCTTATCGTTTTTTGTAATTATATTCTGCAAGGAATCACCAAAAAAAGTATTAAATTTATTAATCTCTGGTTAAACCGATTAAAACATGGGCTTTTATTACAATTTTGACCGTTTCGTACGTTATGGTCGCTGAATGCGTTATGCCGATGTGTGCGTTATGATCACCAAGTGCGTTATACATGTAGCATCTACTGCCGATTTTCGTGTTTCGTGCTCGTTTGCAGAGCCCCCAAGAGTGTAACGCGCAATGGCGGAATCCACCGTACCTACAAGCAATCTAGGTAGTAGTGGAGATCATTGTTTGAAACTTTAACATGAGGTGAATGGCGAGAGTGATCTATGCTATTTGTTTATTGATACGCGTTATTTATACACGAATAAATCACGCAAATACACACAGCTGATTGACTGGGAGATTTACTGAGTGGTATAATAGAAGTTAGCTGATGTTCCGCTGGCCAATCCAATCATTACAATTATGGACACATTAGGTTTGAATCTACATAACCACGAGCCAAATTGTTGACCCAACAATGAATTTGGTTGGGTCGAAATCCGACGACAATTTGAAGTGCGACGATGCAGTGCACACCATTAGCGTCTTGAGGCCTCTTCTCTCAATGCATCCGCTCAGATGCAACCATCAGAGTGAAACAATTAATAATAATATTATTTTTTTCAAAAACACGTACAATTGAAGTATTAACGAACAATGTCAGTTGATAGTAAAGGCATCTTTGTCTGAGGGTTGTACGACAGAAGAGTTGGATAATTGAGCTTTGTTTATTTGCAATGCAAAATACATTGCGATTTGAGGATCCATTTACACATGAAAATTTCTCATCATCCATAGAGTGCAGCTGAAACTACAGCTGGCAGCTGATTAAAAAAAAAAAACAAACAAAAAAAAACAAGTAATGACATGCTTTTATGTTATTTAATATAAGTAAATGTGACATTTTATTCTTTAAGAAATTAATGATCAACTAAAATTCCCGAGATAACGCCAAATTCACGAAATATACACCATAAGTAATCATTCCAGCGCAAAATAATAATTACGTGATATCATTTACATGGTATGAAAGAGACATATTTAGTGATTCTAATTCTGGTTCACATATTTGCCGCTAGTGGAGCTACAAATGACGTCATAACACCCCGGGAATTCCTCGTATTATTCCGTATTTTCCTCGTCAAACAAAATTAAAAAAACCTATCAATATTAGACCAAAACGACTGGGCGATGTTGTTCGCAGGTTCAATTACGAGATTGTGAACTTTAGGGAAAGCAAAAGCATACAATTGTACAAATTGATAGGCATGCAACATTTAAGTTAATTATGAGCCCTATCTTCTGTTTGTAGGAGTTTTACAAAAGCCATTAATGGGAGTTTCCGCAAGGAGGAGTTATGAATGGCCTCTACGCTGCATAGGCCTACACATTTATTGGGAACTGTTATTTCTCGGATCTAGGCCTTCAGAAATCGGCCTAATTTTATAAAATTAATAATTCACGATATATTATCTCTAGAGGGAAAAGTTGTCTATCTAGTCAATGATTTCCAATGGCACTGCGCTTTTTCGAGAAAGTATTGCAAAACAGATCACTATGTAAAAACAGCTCAAAAATATGATGAATGAATACTTTGTATGGTTAGTCTGACATTCCATGTTGCTATTCCAATTGTTTTAATTTCTATTTTATTGACTTTGATGCCGATTTAACTCAATTGATACAATGCGTCCAACATTCGGTGATATTTTCACTTCTAGCGACAAACAAGCCCCGGACCATGGATGGGCTTCATTTGACGAATAACAAGGCAACGATATCGCATTATCATTTTGATTTGTTGCTCTGATTGTAGCACTAATGTTTATTTCTTATATCAAAACAAAGCAAAGTGTTTGTATTGAAGTGTCATGGCATACCTTAATACTCGTTCCCCTCCCCTCACTCAAAATTGCAGTTTTATTTGACATCGCTGCACCAATTGGCGCTGAATACGTTATCAAATCCATAACATCTTGGTAGTAGTAGTTAGTTATCTTTCTGAATAATCGATCAAATCTTGTTCAATTTAAAATTTTAAATGATTTGTTTTTAACAAGGGGTAGACAGACTACCTTTGGCCAACTCTGCATATTACTAATTCATGTGAATTCGCTGATGGCTCAATTTTCGGCGTAAGATATTTTTACTTTTACACTTTTACATTTGGAATATACGCTTTTTTCACATCTGGTATATTATTAGTAACTAAGCTCCAAATTTAATCTGCGTTGTGACCGAGGTGCGCCAACTTAAGTGAGTACTGGGAGTAGTGCTAGCTCACACAGTAACATATTTCATTCGCATTATGTAAATTAGTACCGGTTATTCAAGGACAGGTGCTGGTCCTTGAGGTCACTCAGCACACAAGCGATCCGCTTGCAGAAAATTGCCTTTGCGTCGATACATTGCTGCAGATGTCGTGTGCGATCGGTTTCAGCGTCAGGTGACTGATATCACGTGATCTGCATCTGATGTCACTTCCTAGAGGAGTATCTTAGCTGAATGATTCTGCATTTCACGAAGAAGACACCAAACCTTCAAAATATATAATATTAACTATTATTATTATTTTTTTCTTGTATTAGAGTCATCAACGACATCGAGTCGATTTGAGGGCACAAAGGTCTGATGAAGCCTGGTTTTGGCTTTTACGGCTCTGGCTGTATCATCAGATGACAATCGCTGAATGATGTAGTGCAGCGGGTGAAAGAGTTCAACAGGGTGTCTTACCAGTATGCTCTGGTTCTATGAAACGTCTATGCATCCATCTAAACGTACATAATATATTAATATTATTAATAATATTAATACCGTATATGATTAATAATATAAATATCAGTTTATAAGATGTTTAAATTGGCACAACATTGAGCATAACGAATTTCATACGATCCTAAAATAAAACTTATCGCTGGCTTCGACAAGAATAAGGCTAATTGCGTGGACCCCGGGTTTCTGTTTCTCCAATATGTATCCAGCCTTTCGCGGAGTATCCACGGAGCAATTGATTTTTGAAATACGTATTCTGAAGGATACCCGAGAAATCATGCTCTTATAGCATAACTATAACAACAACCACAGATTAGTTCTTATACAATTTGAATATAATGATTTGATTTCTTCAATCAATGCCAGAAACCCCATTCTGGATGTGACACCTGGAGACACTTCAATTCAGTCGAGTAATTGAGACATGGAATGGGCTTCCTATGTATTCAGACACTTGACATTCCTGGCTTGATGCTGAGACAGATATTCTATACAAGGAGCAAGTAAGTAACGATCAGGTCTGTTGTAACTGTTTGCTCTGGAAAGAAACTGTTAGACTTGAAATAGTTATAAACAATTTATTGATTTAATTAATTTTTAATTAATTGATTATAAAAATTGAGCCAAATAAATTCGTATGAGGTATCGCTACTTTATTTCAGTGTGTCTTGACGACTATTCTTGCCTTCTGCTAATTATGCCGTGGGCACCTTTCCCATATTGAATATTAACCCATTTGAATTGATTAAACATAGTTAAATATTGTTGCTCAATTATATAGAAACTGACGCACGTGGCACAGTTAGTCAGCTGTGAACAAACACATCCAGTATTTGGACTGAGAGTCACCCCGAAGACGCATCTCGGTGTAAAACTGTACCTCATCCAATCAACTTAGCGACACTACGTTTCTTCCATTATCGCCCATTCGACACATTAGTCACGTGACTACGCATTGAATGATGCCCACACGTGACCTAAGATTTGCAGCCACAAGCAGGTGCTAGAGTGTCACTGCGAGGCGTGTTTTGAGGAAGAAAAACAATTGTTGTTTTACGGCTTTCCAACACTTAGGGGCGTCATAAATATGGTGCCAAACACATGTTGTAAGAGGTACAAAAAAGTTGAGGTTTCTTCCAGAGAAAGATAAACGCTGTATTTATATGTGTAGACAAACGCAAATTGCTTTTACTGGCATGCAATAGCTAATTTCACGAACCCGGTAAGTTCAATTTAGCTGATGTTGAGCTTCAATTTTGTTCACGAATAAATAAACACACTTGGTTTGAATCGGCTTAAATGGTCAGTGTGCGACAGGTAGCATCACATATTACCAACATCAACTTGCCTGAATGCATGGCAGCCAATGTCTTGTTTACCACGGTCTCCAGGTGTTATAGCCTTAAGATTGTTAAAGGTTGTGGCTAGGTGTCATGAGTTACATTGAGTGTTGTTCGGTATGCATCGATGTAACAGCAATGATAAACCCACATCTGAGAAAACATGGTGCAAAGCAGACCACCTCCAGAATCTTCGCACCACGCATTGCATGTGTCAACATCGACGTCGCTCACTCATGCAAATGAATAGCAGTCAAAAGAGTTGTGATATCAATAATATGCACTGCTTATATAGATCATACTAAGAAGTGACGGTTGCATTGAATATCATTGATAAACCACAATGATCGATGGTTCGATACTACTGAATTTTGGATAAAGCTCCCAAAGAATCATAATATTGAATACCCATAACGCATTTAAATGCCGACCATGCATAATACATACCTATAAGTGGTTCCTCTAGTGATTTTATTCTCGAAAGATGTCATTGCTGCTATTAATAATGCATGAATTATTGCATCGACGCCTTCTGCGAAAGGTCCGACTATCATCCAAAACTTGAGACATTTCATAATATCAACTTTCTATGAAATGTCATTGGACTCTCTCTATATATATCCTTCTTAAAACTCGTATTTATTTATGTAAAGTAATGTCGTGCTGTCTTATCAAATCCGCACAAAGAAGGATCACAAACGACCGACCACTGGTGATAGATCCCTTTTCTTTACCTTTACATTAGCCTAAAAAAAATGGCCACATGCAGCAATATATTTACATGTATACAACATTGTCCATTTAGAAACACCGGGAAAGAACATGGTTTGTTGTAATAATGTTTACTATTTGCATGGTTGATGTCGCTCTGTGAACAAAATTATATCCTCCTTGTAAGGGATAAATGTTGTTTAAGTTTTCCCCTGGCTTCTTCGCAACGGTTGGAACTGAAGGTCACCATCATTCGGCGAATGCGTTCTTTGGATTGGCGTCCCACCTTTGAGACATTTTTGGGCTAATACGGGAGATCCACTCTTTCGCACAGTGTAGTTACAAAATCAAGATCTTTGCCGTCCTCTTTTATGCTCGATATTACCGCTTGCAACCCGATCTCCTCTTCTTTCCAAGTGTCCCTCATGGTGTTGCGAACCACTTCTGCAAATGACGTAGATGTCACTGGGGTTTGAGATTCATCAATGAGTTGTGGAATGTGAGAACGAGGGCAGGATTCATTAATCAGCATTGTGTTCATTTTGTTCAATAGTTCCATCATTTGATCCTTAAGGTCTTTGACTTGACATCTATATGGATAACACGAATCAGAGTTTAAGGCGATGAGGAACATTAAGATAATTACTATGCTTGCTTAGTATAGCGTCGTGTCCGGTAAAGTGGAGCAATATACATCTGCTTTATCCTCCCTTGCAAGATTCATCTCCAAATTGAGCATTATTGAAATTTTCCGATGACTATGATATATATATATATGTGTGCTATCAACAGTCCAATGCATTGCAAATCTCAAAATGGCTCTCCTTCATGTGTGGACGCATCTCATGGACGCCCAATCATTTTATAGGTTCCATACATCCTCTTTGTACAGAATTAATTCAATGCTAATAGCAGATATAACTGCAACCGACTTTGTCTTCCAGAAAATTAACCAATATGACCATACAATATATGCCGTGTGGTTACGTGGTTTGGAATTAACCGTATTCATTGATTAGAGTGTGCTATTGCCTGACTATTAAGTAGATTTATATTATGATTAAAAGGTAATTGAGTACTAAGCTGTATACCAATCACTGATGGTGCAGAGCTCATGCACGTATCTCCGAGACACAGTTATTATTTGCATTGAAAATGGACACACGCCTTTGTTACACTATAATTTCGAATTTTCAATCGGCAGTCAGTAGATGGTCAGCGAATATAACGCTAGTGTAGGGTGAATTCAATGCTTGTGCATATGGACAACTGATGAAGATATTCTGCTTGGTTTGGCATGCTTCACTACGAATAGGGCAACTGTGGAGAGACAGGGGCATCAGTTGCCGCTGCACTGTGGAACAAGAAGTGCAGAAAGGTCGACTCTCTGACAGATGAATTCAAATACGTACAATGGATTTTTTTTAATAATGTCGAAACAGCGTATAACTGCAATTGACAATGAAACACGTAGAAATGAATACTGCAAAAATATACATTTCCACCGAGAAAAGGTTTTCCGCCTAATGTAATATAATGAACACTTTTCAAAACACAGAGGGCTTATTTCCCAGAACACAGGAAATTACATTTTCACTTGCATCCCCATTTCGTTAAAAAGACATTGATATTGCGCGCGAATACATCACACAGACTGGTGTTGGTTGCCAATGCGTCGGATAATAATGATAATAATGGAGTCGGATAATGATGCGGATTGGTTGGAAGCTATCTTTACAACGGCGGCAACACAGTTATTTGTTCTTATGTTATATACCTCAGTTACGCTTAACAACAATAACAAACAACAAACAACAACAACAACGACCAAGTCCTTTCCCCTGAATATCCCTGAACAGAGAGAGCAGCAGTTACCAGTTGAATTAATTATGTAGTGCGAACCCTGGATGAGCGAAACAGCTGAGTAATCGCTGCATTAATATCATCTCGGTTAATCAGCCTGTATTTTTACTTTATTTTCATCACGAATCATACTCAGATAGACGCCCTCCATTATACAGCTGACCCCATCTCCCCTGGGCAATGCGTTATTTCATATCCCTATCCTGACGCATGAAATTTGATGCTCCTCGCGAGAATTCCTCGATATTAAAGGTCACCAACCTTCTAGTGCACAGGAGACAATGAACAGTGGGATCTATGAGCTGGCGCAATTGCTTCGAGACCCATTTCAACATTTATAGGCAGGTTGATCGGCGCTCCCAAAGTATATCCATCGGTTATTCATTGACCCGAGGGTTAAGAGCAGATCATTGTTAAGAGTTTCGGTGATACCAGCTGAATGTTTGCTTTTGATTAATATGCTCTGTTTTTTTGTGAATTTGGAATTAACCGTATTCATTGATTATAGGGTGCTATGGCCTGAATATTAAGTGCTTTTATATTATGATTAAAAGGTAATTGAGTATGATTTCATTTCTTTGTTCCATGGCTTTATCGTACAATGTTATTATAATGGGAAGGCGTAGTGGCATATAAAATATGATATAAACATCAAGTAATATTTAATTAATTTATCCAAACATGCGTGCTTGCACAATAATAAAATCGACGAAGGAGCATAATGTCCACAACACAGGAGTGTGTGCCTCAATTCAACAATTTCAATGCTTCGATGAAGATACTCATTATAAAAAATTAATTCTGAGCAATATGAAATCGATCAAAATCTTTTCACGCATAAATTCGATGCTGCTTATTGTTTTTAATGAGGAGGTAACTCTTGCTTTGAACTCAGCTACAAAAAGGCTGCTCAGGCGTTTATGAAAACCATATATTATTTTCTCGGAGTAATTAACGATCAACATTTTGACATTTTTAATACCGCATAGAAACGGAGTTGAAGAGTTACGTCTCCCGAATACATAATTATATCAAATTTGGTATTCCTTGCCGATGGGCATTTCAGGAAATTTCGTTGATTTCTATGCTAAGCCGCTATCCAGTGCACCAGAGCAGAAGGAATGAACAGCGCTGCTGATAGAGAGTCAGACTATCAAATCCTATTCACGCGAATTCTGGCGTTGATTTATCGATTTATCTACAACAGTTCATAATTAAAAAAAAAATCTAGCACTAGCAGGTAATGATTAGCTTGTCTTGCACCTGTCATACTGATTACTTGGGTGATTTGACTACTCCGCTGTTACAATGTAGTGCTAACCAAGGCCCCGCAATTCCTTTAATAGCCGATTTATTTGATAATGCCTTCGCCATACATGTATACTAAACAATACGCTGCAGCACATAATAAATCCCCAACCAAATGTCTCCAAGCAGACACACTGAATCATCGCGACCTGACAACTGTAGTGTTGACAGTAACCATGAATGCAATTCGAGCAAATGAGGCATCAAATTTTGGAGATTTGTTTCTTGTCACATCGTTACAGCCTTGCAATAACATCGAATTAGGAAGCTTAAACACGTGACTTCATCCTGATAAAGCAGGATTCTCATTATTTGAAAATATTGAGCTAGAGATGAAAACTAATTTCCATTATGTGAGAAGCACTGAAAAATTCGTATACACGAGAAACCCATAGATCTCAATAGGAGAATCACAATATTCAGTAAATGTCTTTTCTGAAATAAATTCGCTAGGGTATCACTTCTTAGTCTTTCAGTGCCATAAAGAACACTCGTAACATTTCGTAATAATACCAGGATATTTACTTCCTCAGAAATACATTCAAACAATAAAGTCCAATCATCTTTGTTTATATGCTTGGTTGTTGTACCTTCGCTATCATGTGAGCAAAAAGAAGCTTCTTGATTGGTTCAATCGGCAGATCACCATTCTGATGGTTAAACTATTCAGTATTCACCTTTGAACCCAGTGTTGTTTCTTGTGAATTAAAAGTGGCTTGCACCGAATTTCACCGAAAAACTTATAGAAAATATATAAAGGTGGACTTAGAACAGTGGAATGACGGTTGCGTCATGAACATAATTATTTCTGGACCAATTTTCCTAGAACAAGCATGCGTAGATTATAATTATTATGTACGACGCAACATCATATACCTGAATTATTTTGCCAATGTCCAAGCATGATAAATTATATTTGAGTCGATGATCTACTCAATGATTACCACTACATTATACGCAATTACGTCATGGGAATGAGACAGCCAGCATAACCGATACATTAACATTTGCTCTGGTGCTGTGGAGGCTGACCGAACAGTCCCTGGATATTGGCTACCCTGGTGCTGAAGCGAAGAAGCGTAGGCGATGCTCTGCTCTATGAAACTAGTGTTGACAGCGATGTAAGCATCAGTCGCTGACTGGAGAGCTCACAGGCTGCTTCAATTCACCGCTTAGTCGTATCGCATTTTTGGAATATTCTTGATCAGGTGAGTACTTGTTCAAAGTATTTGGAAACTTATACTTGGGATATCAGTGTTATCCCGTACTGCTTGCTAATTTATTCTACATTCAACTATTGGAGTTGTTCAGCCATGAATTAATGAATACTGACGGTATCTATATCTCATTGTTTTTATACATAATTACAGATAATTATAGCGCATGACCTGTGGTTATTTTTTGTGTGTTCAGCAAATCGTTTGCATTGATGATCGTTTTTTGCTATGAAATTTGTCTACTAGTCAATTGCGCTCAAGTCAGAGAGAAATGTCCAAAAACAAACAAACAAAACTGAGCAGCTCAACCAGCACATCAATTTATATACACTGTAGCTAATTGTACATTTTAGGGTGCATTTAACAATGTGGCAAATGTTTTTGAACTTTTGAATATGACTGTATATTTCTCTGCAAATGCCTAACATGTCATTATTGCCAAAAATAACTGAAAATCCAAAACGTACCATCAGCATTCCTCGGCATATACGCCATCTTGTGTCCCAAATGCCCACACCTTACGAGCGAGAGATTTAACAAACAATCCATATAAACATACAATAAAATAAGATAGATTACAGCACATCGTCCAGGATAAAACAATATACATTGAAGGCAGGAAGGTATTGTAATCAAACAACTTACATTCGTAATAAATGCCTAGACGAAGTTTTGATTCTGGTCGACACCATTTTTGCGGAACGAAAAGTCTAAATTTTTTTACAAAATATACACATTCAAACACATTAGATGGAGCAAGCAAGATCGTATCGATATAATAATTATTGTTAATAACTAAAATAGTAATTACCGTGATAATTATGTAACGATCAAGGGTTCATTTAATGAGAAAATGGACCTTTATCTTGAACAGGTTGGCTCCCTTCAGATTATTCCGAAACGTGTGCAAAGCGCCATAAATCGCAAATATTAATTCAACTAGTAGTGACTTATAAATATAATGCCCTCATTTTGAGTCCGGAAACAAAATACTGCATTTGGTTTGTAATCATCCAGGGATATCCAATGCTATCCAACCGAGGGAACTGCTATCAACGAAGTGATCGATTACCTCATTCAAAACATACCTACACTCAGTGATACTTTGTAAACAATTTTTAGAACATTATTACAGAGCCATGATATTTCAAAATGCTACACTGATTGCTGCAGTAAGGATATAATTGCAGTCTTTTGGATATGATTGCACCCAATTCAATTAAGCTGATGCCAAATGTATTTTGATACTTCGTGAGGCGAATGGTTTATTTGAAGAGGACCTCTGATTGTTTTGATATAGAACTGAATGCACCCAAAAGACAAATACGCCATTTCACTGATGCATTTTGAGACCTTACACTCGGTATGAGTAAATTACTAGATTACTTATTGAATTTGAGATGTTTTAAAGGGTTCGTTTTGAGCGATTTCACTGATGGAGGAATAGGCCAAAAATGGAAGTCACAAGTGAGAAGCCCTTTCAGCAGTTCAGATAAATGAGATATCGCAATTTAAATCATTCTGCGTCTGAAGAAAAATCACATTTGTCTTCAATTTTATCCTCCGTAGACCGATCGCTTCAAACTAGGTCTCTTTGCATTTCATAAAAGCCAATGGAATTAATTTGAAGCGGTTCCCAGACTAACAGAGGTCCTTTTTAAAATTAAATTCATTTTGTTTTGAGCGCAAGCTATAAAACTGATTCTACACAGTACGTTATGGTTTCATGCCATGAAGGCACATACCTGCATAACCATATTTGCGTACAATGTTTTCGGCTTTGATAACAATTGCTAAAACAAGAAGAAGAGTGCGTTGAAACCAAATGAATCTCATAAGTGGAATATTTGGCAACTTAAACTACTATAGAGGTACACCATGAGCGATTACATATAAATATACAATTGGAGACAAAACGCGTTAATACATAATATTAATTGCACATTTACATGCAAGATAACCGAACAAAGACATATAAAATATGAACATAATCACGTAAAACTTATTCCTTTGGTAAAATAATAGCGTTAATACATAATATTAATTGCACATTTACATGCAAGATAACCGAACAAAGACATATAAAATATGAACATAATCACGTAAAACTTATTCCTTTGGTAAAATAATATAGTCTCAAACAAATAAAGTCTATTGCTGAGTGTTAACCACACGAGAAAACCAATGACGGGATTTTCCCGCTGAGCTAAAAATTCACAACACCAACTAGCACCATGATTTAAAACACTATTCTTATTCCATTGCTGTGAGGCCTGTGTGTTGACAAGTCCCGGGCAAGAATAACACTTCCTGGTAGCCCTCAATATATGCCCATGGGTCACAAGCTGGAAAGGGACTCTATTGGTTTGCGTGCAATTAATTATAGTCAAATACAATTTGGGTGACGAACACATAATAGTAATTTGAGTAATAGTATTAATCTAAGGTAGATGGATTTCTATAATAATATAATATGCTTGGACATTTCTACTCAATTTCATACCAATTTCAAAGCGTATGTAAACTCTACTGTAGTATGTAAGGGAAATTTTATGATGATTTCTGAATTTTTGTGAACCTAATCAAATTCATTTCAGAGGATGTGCTGGTAGTTGTTCATCTGAGGAATTCCTCCTTAAATGGATCACTTCCGAAGGAATTAGATGACTTCATGTTTTGAAGCCTGTAATACACAGGCAACGCACAAAGAATTCACTGTAATATACTTAGGTAGCGAAGGTGTTGAGGCGCTACTTTCGATTGTCTGCTTTAAGGTCAATGACATCGAGACTCAAGACAGTTATTTGATCCATTGACAATTAGATGAAAAAAAAAAGAAGAGAAGAACATAAACTGCCTATAGACATAAACTATATTCATTGAATGTTAGTTCCGGTGTCCTTTTTTCCCGAGTTCTATTTCTGTCTTTCAACGCAATGACTAGTACCCAGAAGACAGCGACTAAGCCTTTACTAAATAAACACGTGTAAAGCTTCTGGCAATCAGTGAATGGGTATATTATATAGTATTCCATTAGCGCTGCTAGATAAATATTAACTGGGTTTGAAGGAAAAGAATCCCCCGCAATCGTCATGGGGCAATGAAGGAATAAAAGGAAGTGGGGTGCTCTTACATAACTATTATTATCTCTCAGTCGAGGAGAGTCAGCCACTCTCTACCGTCATATGTCACCATCATATATGAACATCAGCAATATATGTTTATGTTATTGGATCTCTGTTATGATTGGATGTGTGGCTCAAAATTGCACCATAGAAGACAGATAATTAAATGTGCTAGATTTGTATTTTGCATTGCTGCGTTCTCACGTGCGAGGACATATAATTGGTCCGAACCAATGAAACGGTAATATCTGAAGGCTACTTGAATGGGGGCTTAAAAATATTGTGTATATTTTGCTATCCTCACTTATTCTTCACTCAACTGTAATCCGAATTTGGAAATAATTATCGCATTCTTTTCACGAAGCCAATTGCTCGTGATATAATGATTCAAGCAATCCGCTGCCAACAAACTGGAATCGACGGTAATGAGTGGTGGTTGGTCGGTGGGTCGCTCCAGGTACAAATATTTCCTCGTTCTGGTAAAATGTAACCTCTCTCCGCTGTAATAATAAAATTGTATGTAAGTATGTTTGGCATATTCCATCGCAATGAAGTTACCATTCACAAGCAATGATAATTAGGGTAAATGCTAATACATTTTATTGCGCAATTATTATTATCCTACATTTGCCCTTTTAATGAGTAAGAACTTTAGATGAATAATTAAAGCTAAAAAAGCAATAACAAACACACACAAAAAGAAGAAAAAAAAGAAGGAAAAAAAGCAAACCAAAGAACAGAAATTGAAAGAAAGAAACACCGCGAAAAAGAAGTCAAAATGTAAAGAGAAACCGACATGACAAGAGACATGCCCATCTTAAAAATAGTCGGACTGAGTCTTCTCACTTTGACGTCGGCTGGTCATTTATATTCTGACTGCATCCCTCGCACATTCTGTCCTTGTTTACGGTCACTTTGAAGGACTTGAGAGGGCATTTGGGTGAGACATATATCTCAAACACCAACAACATCAATTTTCCAAATTTTTTTGTAGCCAATGGCAACCTCCTCAGCGGTTTCATTTGATGCGTAATACGCCCGCTAATATCCACAAACATACCCAAAGCTAATATAAGCCATTATCAGTTGTTTGATTGGTCTTAAGGTTCATATTTCAAGATCAGTTCTAATTTTTAAGCTTTGATGTGTAGTCGCCATGAGATATTTATTCTCTAATCATCTTGTGAGCTGTAAATATTTTCAGCCCCCCCCCATCACTGAGCTAAACAGGTAACCCACAAAAATACGTGTTAAGCAGGTGCACCGCATTCATACGCATCACTGAGAATCAACAATTGTGCATCAACATTTGCGCACATCACTGAGCATTGTGACATTATAGGCATGTATTATTTAGGTTTATGAATGCCAGCAATTTAGTTAAAAGTGTCACTGATTGATGTCGCGTATGATGCAAGGACTGTTGTTTCATTAGGTTATCGATTCTTCAATAAGTGATTTGATTTGGTGCCAAAATGCGACCCCTATGCCTTTACATGATGAACACCACCCCAAAAAGACAATAATTATACGTTTTGCCAAGTTACAATTTTGCAAAACATATATTGCTTTTATGTTGGTTATAAAACTATTTATGTAATTGACTACTTATACTTAGATCTTGTTTAAGGTCCTTTTCAAACTACACGTATAACCAATAAAATCTCCTTTGACGAAACACTCGTCAGTTGGCTTCGTCAATTGAGCCAGTCATACAACAAGCATTCCAGCCTTGGTAAGATCTTGTGGAATTAGCAAAAACCTTAATGTATTTGGGTTTCATTAACTCAAATCCATCCATTATAGTAACGCTGATTAACTGGTTCAATTACGTTTGAGAGTCAACCGTAAACTTATGAATGCTCTCATTAGCAATGGTGCTTTTTACAACCTGGCGTTTAGGAGATGAATGAGAGGCCATTGTATGAGAAAGGGAAAACAGACAATAAAAACGCAACAACAAAACAATTACGAGATAACAATCGCCCTTGTGATTTACTCACACTTTGCTTCAACTCAGACAGTTTCACTTCAGTTTTCTCCCATTTTTTCCCTTCTCATATGAAGCGACGGATGTCCTGTTGTTACAACTGGTACGTGTTGCGTAAAACTGAAGAGCTGCTAAGAGCTGCATCACGGGACTATCATTTCGTCGGCGTGTTTATCCTGAAATGAGACCGTGTGAGTGACCGATGAGACAGCATCATGATTGCTTGATGGTTATTCAGTCAGACATAAAACCGGGTTTGGAAATGCGTTGTTGTTGTTCATTATTTTACCTTGAACCCACTTTAGATTCAGTAAAAGTTTAGTTTTTTGTTCAACGACACAGGTGGTTGGTCTCGAGACCTCAATGGCTTGAAGCCCTATGAAGTCGATGACGGTACCATTCGCCCCTAACCTCTCCTGATAGAATGATAGAAGGGAAACCCTTTGTATAGATATCTATCGAAGTGCAAGTCCTTAGTCCAATAAGCTTAGAAGCATGCTCTCTCCATTGATACAGCTTTATATTGGCTACTTCGAGGTACGCCTATACCTTATACTGATGTATGTTATATGTCGCAGCTCTGTGAATTACGAAAACCAATAATTCTAAGCTCACCTGCTTGGAATACGTATGTTCTAATTTTGATTTAAAACTGATTGACACCGACAAATACTTTTCTTAATGGTGATCACATCTACCAATTACAATATATTTCGCATTCCTAAAGCGCGTGGCCCAATCAGGTCTCGAACCCGGAACCTTGTCTTTCACGTTGACACAGGATTGCAGGCAAGAATATATTGGCCCCGATGGGGGCCAATTCGTGACAACATCTGCCATTACGACACCCGCGTTCTCATTAGGAGGAGACGGTTGATTAATTATGCAGCAAAGTTCATTTTCTCGGTATAATCTTAGTTAACCTCGGAATCATGAAGCAACCATGGCTTAGTTATGTAGTCTGAAGAGGTGAGAATGAATTAAGTGCCTATACCTAAGGACACAAGGTAAATAGCATGCTTCGAACCTTCGGAGTGTTTGAGTATCATCAGGTAATTGGGTGTCTATGGATTTTATTAAAAATATCATAGCGACTAAACTATCTTATGCAATATGGCAGATAAGCATATCATTTGTCATCATTAAATAAAATGGGTGACTTATAAGAACAACAAGTTGGAGGTTTATGCAAATATATAGGCAGACTGAGGTGTAAACCAGGGTAAACAGGTGTTTCATCTACACCTTTTACTGATCCAATTACTCTTTACAGAGAGAGATACGATGGCGGAAATGGACTTGTGGTACAGTCTGTGTGGTGACTACAACCAAACAAGAGTTGCTGAAGCAGACAGCACTTTGGAACAGGCATCGAACCTCACTTGCAACCTGACAGAGCAAGTGCCGCCCATTCCACAGATAAAAGGGCTCAACACCTTCATCCTTGTTACCTATTTAGGAACTTTCTTTTTTGGCGTATGCGGCAATACCTTGGTGATCTATATCATTGGATACTTTAGCCGAGTACGACAGAAATCCGTGGCTAACTACTATATATGGAATCTCGCATTTGCCGACGAGTTGTTCATCCTTGCTCTGCCAATCTTCTGTTGGGCCTCTGTCACACATAATTGGCCAATATCTGGAGAATTTGGCAATGTAACCTGCAAAGTGGCGTACATTGCTCGTGATATGAACAAATTCACTAGTATATTCACACTGTGTGCCCTATCGGTCGACAGAGCATTAGCATCATGTCATTACCTGGGGTACTTAAGAACTATCACCCTTGGAAAGATAGTGTGTGTCATCATATGGATTCTCAGCTTCGTTATTTCAACTCCATATCTAATCTACGCCAGGACGATTGAGACAAAAGCTGGTACAAGTTGCCGTTTAGTCTGGCCATCCTCTCAGTACGTGCAGTTCTGGGCGTCATTCCAGTTTAGCGTTGGGTTGGTCATACCCTCCATCTTTATCCTATCTTCTTACGTCATCCTCTTCCGACGTCTAAAGCGCATCGCTGGACGAACTGATACGATGTCGATGAAGCGACCAAGCAGACGAATGACGCAAACGGTGCTCGTCGTCGTTATTTCGTTCGTCGTGTGCCAAGCACCCTACCACGTGACCCAGTTCATTGCTGCCCGGAGAATGCTCACCGTGGAAAAACTGGCCAAGGAGAAAGTCATGTTTTCTCCATCACACAGCGAAATCGTCACTCACGTTTGGCTAAATGCCTTTTCTCAAGTTCTGGTGTTCATCTCGTCCTGTTGTAACCCCATCATTTACGGTCTGCTTAACGAAAACTTCAGTAAGTGTACTTTGGTTTTTGTTGTGGTGACTCTTCTCTTGTGCTCGTTCAGCTTACATGAAGATTGTTGACACACATTCGTAAGGTGTATTTCGAGATCAATATAGTGATCTATAGTTGCCATTAGCATGGAGAAGCACGTGTCAGATCCCTGATGCGGCCACCATAAACCAAGAAAGCGTTGACCACATAAACACATTCCACTATAACTCACCATCACTCAATGCGCGACTTTTTCGGGGTATCGCTAAGGACACTAATGCCTTCTATCCATCATTGGGTCTAAGAAAGCTGTAAGATGGTGGTCCACGATCCGCCGTTCTATTCGAAAGTAGCCCACTACTGTCAACCGGAGCTTAGCATCGTCAGCGCCTAAGCATGTTTAACAGGTCCAAACCTGTTTGTAGAGTACGATGTACTGATTCAGATCAACTCCCTCTGAAAACTCAGGTTTAAGCCTATGGTATGACTGACGGTGAACTTACCCTTTCTCATTGTACCTATTCGAAGAAATGATCATGCCACCCTGATATCCATGCACGCTGGGGAATAATCAGAGGGTTTAGCTGGTCATTAATGGTCAAGTACCGCTATCATGGTTCCGTGCATCAGGCTACATGGTACCACCAACCCTCGTTTAAGAGGCAAATAGGCTATATATGGCTATGTCATATCCGGCATTGCAATGACAATGAAAGGGTATGATTGCCTCATGGATATCAGACTATGATATTTTGACTCCGTGTGAATACGTAAGTGAATCCATTTTACAAGACACTGTAGAGCATTTTACTTCACTGGCAGAGATACGGTGATTGCAAATTTGAGCCCCCGCGCCCCTGGGATTTATTAACCCGTCCCACCGAAACTGGTGCGAACATAACACCAAGAACATATGGGGCGCAACCTGCCTTCATTGTTACTGTCTGCACGTCTATTTAAATTGTGTATTTTATTTGTTTGTAGGAAGGCTCTATAAACTGGTGTTATGTCGATGTCACAGCCAAGAATGCAAGCCTCCAAAAAATATTAACATGGAGATTGACGAATCGTATGCAGCTACCAAGTTTCAGTTTCAATTGACCTTCCATTTACCCTGCGTCGGCTTTAAGAGACTGCGTCAATATCACCAACAGAAAAAAAGGAACGAATTGACTGAGAAAATCGAAATGGAAGTTGACATGGATTGCGACACCACTCAGGCTATTAATACTGCTTTAACTGCCACGACGCCAGATTGACAATGCATTCTGCCCACCAAGTTAGGGCAGGTCATATTTTGAACTGTTTACAAATGTGCCTAGCTGTTACTATAAATTTGTTTTCTTGTTCGTGTAAAGTGTATGTTACTTCTGCACAAATTAATTGCATACTATTTTGACAAATCGTTGTATTGGTAATTAAACGTATTAAAATATATTATAAAAATAATACTTATTTTATCACGTGTTTATTATCAGTATCATGGGTAGGCGTGGAAATTTGTTTATTGTCCTCTAAAACAGGGATATTGACCGACCAATCTTTTTACATTACCAAGCTCATTAAACAGGTAATGATTGCCGTTGTATTTTCTTTTGGAAATTCCTTTTGTCAATCTCATAAAATAGTTCAGAGATGAATGATAACAGATAGCATCCTTCGCTTTCAGGCCAAAAGCGTGTGATATAATGCATTTTTATAAAAAAACAGTAGCTTATAAACAAGATGAGCATCTATCAGGGCCAATAAGATCAAGCAATCCGCGCTCTATGGTGATTCGGAAGCGGGAGTCTTGAAGCCAATCACCAGTGAACTGGCATTTTGACAAATGCCTTTGTTTACAGCATTTATTCCTCCCTAAGACGCCGCTCTCCTCTCGTTATTATTCATCTCTTTCTATCATCTATGCCTCCATTGGCCTAGATCTCTCCAAATATACGAGGCCTATGCATGTCTGGAATTTAGATATTCATACAGGAAGGGTCGCTTGAAAATTGAATAATATAACCTAGTTGTCAGCTATTCGAAACAGCCCCATGAACTGGCCGCTTGTATCAAGGTAAGTATCTGTCAATTTAGATACCTGGTTTGGTGATCAAAGGGGACGGATAAAACGCTGAAGTGAGATCAAGAAGGTACCTCAGAGCACTTTTCATTAGTATTCTTCGTTATTGGTTTTATTTGACAAAAACATGTAAAAAAGACAGTGTCAGTGTCAGGAGATATCCAAGGTCAATACTGACCCAGAAACAGGGACTCTCATTACATAAGTCATAAGTACTAAAGACTACAGATGCTTTAGACATAATTTGCTACAGGAAATCCAGAATATTACTTACCGTGACAGAGTGTAAAGCACAGACACCCGTAAAACAATTAAAGATATCATAATAAGGTCCTTAAGATAGCAGTAAAATAAATCTAATAGCGATAAAATTTAAGTGGTTGAAGATTATCAAAAGAACATATGGCCTCGCAAAAAGGATCTGGCAAGAAACAGCTGAATGGAGTGCATAAGAATAAATGGACAAACAAAATATTGGGATGAGATTGAACGAGGCACAACAGCTAGTTTATGACCACAAGGAGTAGAGAGTAATTAGTCGTCCCTTGATTCTATGAGGGACAGACAAGCAAGGCAAACTATCGGCTGCAATGATGCATGATCACTCTGGATGTTGTCTCGACGGTGTTGCATTATAAGCACAACGATGGGGTCCCTCACAATGTCCCAAATGATTTGCACAAATTGAGTAGCGAAACCACACTATAGCCACAAAGTGAGGCTAATAGGAAAACCTGGAAATGTCATATTGAGTTACACTTCACACTGGAACGACTGATATCCGCTGACAGCAGCGAGCTGTCACTATGACAGTCTTTGTTAGTTAATACCACGCGAAATGAGTTACTGCATAGTAACAAATTAATTTTTGCACAATATTCACTACATATAGTGCATTATAGTACATGCCAGCCGGGTTATGATTATTGTCTATACATCCACGATTCACGTTCGGAATGACGAAATCCCTGGGAGCCAAACTTTGCGGAATCTTGCTGAGTAAGCAATTCCATGCGGTGATTTGAGGATCCCAACACAAGTTATCAGGTGGTGTGTTTTGAATGGGATTTGCAAATTGAGGATTGATGCCATTTTGATCCAAAATTGCATCATCTACTGTTGAATTCATCTATGCATACTAGTACGTTATCACAAGGAATTGTTCTAAGCAGAAAGCAGAGATGACCCACATAAGTATTCACCAATTCATTATATCAACCTATGATAAACAAACAACCTACAGCAAAATACTAAATAAGAATCTGAGTGAAAATTAGATCCAATTATGTATGTGCTTTCATCTAGATAAAGGTGAAAACACACCCTTCTGATCTGCTTTACTATAATCATTGAGTGCTTTGATCTGCCTGAGCAGTCTGAAATTACGAGAGAAAACAATAGCAAAAACATATACGCACTGGTTTCACAGCAAAAATTGCTTCTCATTCTTACAAATTTGCTACAATAATACATATGCAATGTTTATGCAAGTAAGCCGAGAAGGACATTTCACGGTTATTTCCTTGAAATGTGAACTAACCGATGTTTAATGCCGTTTGATAATGCAGCTGTCCTCGTAATAAAGATATTTGGAAGTGACTTAACATGATGCGGCTTCATCATAATAATTGGTTTGACATTTCAGACTCATCCTCCAAAAGTGGGAATCATCTCAACATTATCCCAATCTCAGTAATGTATCACGTCTTCCGTCTGCATTCTGTCCATTTGCAGGGCTCTTCATGAGTCATGTCCGGCAGAAAAAAAAAAAACCTCTTTCAAATCTGATGACCAAAGCCAAATCGGCTCCCTTTACACTTCGAATTTCTTTCGTCAGCCCAGCATCTTTGAAGGCAGAGATAATTGTGCAGTCAAAACTCGCTATTACGAACTCGGATATATAGAACTTCCGGTTATACAGAACTATTTCTGGGATCCCCGCCAGATATCTATTTTCTAACATTGTAGGTTCATCGGATATTTCGAACTTCGCATTGTTCGAACTTCCGGTTAATACGAACCAAATATTTTCTTTGCTGTTGTTGTTCATATGTGTATGCCGCCAGTGCACGATTAAAGCATTATTATTATTATTATTCAGTTCCCTGAGTAGAGGTGACTCCTGCTATTACAAACAATCAAATAAAACCGTTAAATGAATTGATATCTCTAATTGCAATTGCGGTGGAGCGAAGGGGACTGTCAGTTTATTTCTTACTCTTGCATCAATTGCCTGACAATTAAGCAGACGATGGTACAAGCTCTGGTCAGGCCAGGGGGCTAACTGAGTGTCACACGTTGTCTCTCTAGCTAATCAATGTAGATATCATAATCAATGTCGAGATCAATGTAGTTCATAAACTTATTTTTGATTTATGAATTAATTTTGTGCATTTTAAACAATTAACACCTGGTTTTGTGTTCGTGCTAAAATATACAATTATGTTAATAATAAATCATGTTCTATTTTCCATATTTACCTAAATTTCGATCGCGAGAAAAGGCGCACTGACGGTGAATCATTATGCAACTGCATGAATCATGACGTATTTACGAGATCAAAGAAATTGTAATATTCTCCGCATATATAGAACTTCTGATATTGCGAACTAATTTTTATGACCCCTGACATAATAACGAACTTTGTAATTAGATATTTCTTCATTGAAGCTGGTGCAATTTTCAAACAAAACCACGAGCACGATTATTGTTCATTGCATTATAATATTTTCATGTCATTTGTTGAAGATCAATACACTTCCGTCTAATATTCACTAATACATCAATATCGATCATGAACAACTTGTATGGAACAATTACGATATCGATCATCGAACTAATTGGGTGTGACATCGCTGATCTTTGTAAAAGTACAGCACTCCCGAATATCTCGAAGTTAGAGCAATAATTTTACTAGTCTCTCAAAGCTATGCGATTAAGTGTCATTCGTCAAAATACTCATTATATGGACAAACAGTGTATGGACAAACAGGCTTGAAACATATAGAGACAAGGTTGCATTATCACTTCGTGCTGAATGATAATGATGTTGTGGCATAATGTAAACATAGAAAGAACGCAGTTTGAACTTAGTATTCAACCATATATACCACTGTTTTCGCAACGACACGAGAATGGAAGTGATGGACTAACATAAAAAATTACACAAATTTGTGTGTCCACATCAACGGTCACTGACTTCATCATCATCAACGAATCAAGGCTCTAACTGATTAATATAATACGTTTGTAGACATTACGTCTGATGCAACACGCGGACAGGGGAAGATCTGCGTGATCGCCGTCTAGAGTACAGTCACGTGCCTATTGTGTTGAATGGGCGATAATGGACGCAGCACTGAGTGCATTTTGTGGTAGAATTGTATTTTTTTTACAGCGTAGCATCCACTGAAAATACAAGATTGTTTGTGCTAGCCTACATCTCGGGGGTTGATATACGCCTATAATGGTATCATTATCGCACATTCAGACAAAATTATTAATCACGGTAGCATCAACACACAATCAAGATATGTGGAGCTAATGTTAAAGGCAATGAAGTTTATGGAGGGATCCACGCAAATTACGTCAACTGCAAGCCAATGGCTTAATCTGGCCAGTATCACCTAATGTTGTGTGGAAAAAAAAGTGTCATGAAAGAAGGAAAAGAGGAGGCAAAGCGGAAATATATCATCTAATGAAACATATGTGGACAAACTGAAAGCGGTTTAACTTATGATAATGTTTTATACATTTTATCCGATAACATGTTTGTGGATGACTGACTCAAATTGTTCATCACAATGTTAGAATTAATGTGAGCCATTTACGACAATTCAATATGATCAGTCATAATGAACATGATCAATAAGCGCTATTTGACCAAATGTTCAAAGGGTATTTCTGAGAGAAGAAACGCGTTCGATCCTCCGGCCCTTCCCCTCCCGATGGGTGCCCTGAGAATCGAACCTCAAAAACACTTGAGCAAACGAGTTTGATTGTTGTATTGTGAATAGACGCCCTGCGGTCAACCCACTCCATCAACAGTGCTATAGTGAAGTCACTTAGTCCACTGATATCTCAGCAGCGCTGCCCCTTGGCTACCCTGTCTCTCAGTGCTCTGGATTGCTGCTTTCCGTTTTCATGTTTAGATCAGTCATACGTTCAAACATTGCCCAGAGAACCTTTCACGACACATGGTATTAGCCTAATAGGGAACCCGAGGAAATGTCATCACACGTTTCATTACACACCATCAGCTCAAGAGGCAATGCGTTTCGTAAATATTCTGTTGGCAAAACCCCCATAGAATTAACACTAATAGCTACTCTCTTTTTTCCTTGCCGTAAACAACATTGATATTGGTATACTTACAGTAAAATAGTACAATTGTACATGGAAGATGGTGAAATTAATAAGTATATCTCGACGGTAGTGAGGAGCTAATGTCAGCACAATTATCGTAAAACCCGAGGCCGAAGTTTACAATAATGTTACGGCGAAAGTTTCAGTAACAGCCACCGGTCATTATTTGACATGACATTGAAAACCGTACTTTGATCACCTGGCTAATTTCAGAACATACACAATATTTCTTCGTCAATATACCATGGGTGGTTTGGACTTTTCATAAACGCGGAACAACCATCCTAAGGGTCAAGAGTTTTTAGTTATTATTAAGAACGGCACTAGCGGGTTCGACTGCAGATTATCTGGGCCAGCCGGAGTACTATGAGATGGAGAGAAGATATGAGTTCAGTAACATTTGTATGACGAGCAAATGCACTTATGCAGCAAATATGGAGGCATATTTGCCCAATTAAAAATACATATGAGAAAAGTACATGATGAGGATAAGTCAGATCATTCTCCTGTGCATTCTCCTTGTACTTGGGTGATGGGTTTTTGGAAATGCGTATAAGTTATGTACGTTAGCTAGCATATCGTGTTCTTTTTCACTGAGAAGGCTTTTGGAATTTCGACGCATATCGAGGGCTGCGCGTAAAGATCGAATTTATCCCTAATTTAGCACAACCTCTGATGAATTCAATTCTGATTTCGCCTCTGTTGTGGAACTTCTGATTAGACTAATTAGGACAAAGACCAGTTACGTCACGATAGAAGTCCGGTGGTGTAATCAAATGTTGGGTGTTGATTATTCTATGAGAGTGCACACTGAGCAGAATGTAGGTCAATTCGGAGTGCGTTTGGGTTCGAAAATAGAGTGAGGCCACGATGTCGATCAGAAATGTCATAATTTATCTCTCGTCCTGCGTTTAGGATAAACACTATAATGACGGCTGTCGCATGAAAAGAAGGGTCCGAGGCGGACAAATGAAGAAAGCCAATGCTGTGTACTCCCTGGCCGAGGCTGTGACCGTCGACTCACCCTGCATGCCCCTCACACAGGCATTGTTATCCAACCCTTTATTGTCAATTCCAGAATTTTAATCTCATCTACTGATTAATTGTGCGATGTGATTGGTTTGGCGTCTGCAACTCTTCGCCGCTTGGGGTGTAGTATAAGGAGTCTTTGCAATGGAACGAGTGGTGTTTCAAATTCGATTAATAAAATTTATTTATTATTTAAATTTATTTATTAATGGTTCGAGTTGAGGCTATCTTGTATGCGTAACGGAAGGTGGTTGAGGTATAGCACTTGAGGCGTGATATGACGTTGCGTGTTGTAACACTGTTCAAATGAATAATTATTACACTGTTTGCTATAGGTGTGTGCCAGAATTACATCCATTGCATGATACTTATATCGCTATGCCAGCTTTCATTGATTAGCCGAAAATATAACGCAGTTCCAATTTTTAGCGCAATGAAATCGAAATTATTTGCCTCGTTACATCATACAGCTTATTGTATACTCAACGATAAACCCTTGTAATTACTGCTTTCTCCGTGTTAAAATGCTAATGGCACACTTTTGATGATGGCATGAGCCATTTTGTGTTCGTTGGTGCGGATCGATCTCTTTAAGCCTCTTGCATGTGAAGCACAGAGAAACCGAAAGCCCTCAGCAACTCCCTTGGGATACTTAAGAGACACGCAAATTATGTTAACATGAACGTGTGAGCTAGTAAGTAGGTCTAATTCTGGTACTCTCGGGAAAAAAGACAGCGGCAGTCATGACAAGGATCACTTGTGACGCCATACGGAACGATTTCTTGTTATTGCTATAAATGTGTGTGTGTTTTTTTTTGTTTTCTTTTTGTTTTTGTTTTTGTTTTTTTTTTTTTAGATGAAACGAGAGTTTTATTTAGGTGATCGTGGACGCCACAGTTGCAAAATATCGATTGGAAAAATTAATTATATACTCAGGATGTAGCTGCACATGATTGTAATCCGCAATGCAAGTAACCGCGTTCCGCGATCCGGCAAACGAGAATTAGAACAAACTTTCATCGTAGACAACGACACCGTTTCATCCCTTTTGTGTTGAACGACCATAGGAGGTCTCACCAGTAAGCGAGCAGATATGGACCAAACTCAATGCAGTGAACTCTTACTGTCTATATATATATATAATATCAAGGGAAATCATTGTTTCGTGCCAAGCTTAGGACGCTTGCCTCGAAAGCAATCTTCTCTTCAAAGGAAGGAGCCGAAACTTCAGATGGCAAGATGACCATTAAATGAAACCATTGACACCAATAATCTTGCACGGCAATGCCTAAAAACTAATTAATTGCCCCAAAATACAATCAGTTCCAGAACGACTAGCAACAAGTACGATGCATGCATTTTGTCGGACCGCAGCGCGATTTTCATCCCGCAATGAACTGCACTAAAATCAGGATCGCTAAATCTCGAAATTAAATCCATAAAACCGGAATGGAATGGCAACAGTGTAGAGCTTAGGATGCATTCTTAATTGAAAAAAAGAAATACTTTAGAGTGAAGAATACTGTATATAATTGTCTCTCGCACAATAAAAACTAACATATCTGATAGTTAAATTGAGCATGAAATATGTTAGTTTGAGTTAGAAGACACATTGCATAAATAAGTTGACTTGACGGAAATTAGCAGACAACACATACAGCGCCCTCTGGTATTAGAATCGTTTTATTTACCTCACAACATACAGTGTTATCTATCTTTTAACCATATAATTTATAACCAGTATTTCGAACTATAAAATTATATAAATACTGCTATATGCATGGGATATTTTATAAAATCATACTGATGGACTGATCTCTATCGAACCAATGCTTTAATTAATTTAAATTGCATTTATCAGCTGGACTATTATTGATCAATCACTGAGCGGCTTGTTAAGGTGAAGGTCGAATGCTGCAGCCATCGTCCTTGTTGCTAGTCGTTTTGGAAAAGAAAGCATTTTTTTACAATAAATTAGTAATTAGTCATTGCCGTGCAAACTTTTTGGTGTCTATGGGTTCATTTATTCATATTCTTGCCAGATCCGAAGCCTCATCTCTCTCCCTTTAGGGGAATGTAGCTTCCGAGGTTTTGTTATTGTTAGTCTGAGAAATCAGTAGTGAGTGAGTGAGTGATTGGGGTTTTACGGCTCCACCCAACCCGTTCGGGTGATACGGGCGCCAGAACAGAAGGCCCGGGACCGGGGTTTCCCCCTACTCTTATCGATAAATCCCAAGGGTTCTTTATCCTGCATACCACCATAGACAGTAGTACACAGCGCCTGGCCTTGTTACGCAGTTGGGCAGCACTGCAGAGTCACCGAAGAATTACAATTGTAATTCACAATCATAACGCCCGTGGCCTGATCGGGTCTCGAACCCGGGACCTCGACCCCCATGGTCGGCATAGAATTGTAGTCAGCGGTTTAACCCACTGCACTATCCGGTGCCCCCGGAGAAATCAGTAACTTTCCTTGATATTATTATATACTGTCTTGAAGGTTGCATAGACATTTCATGTAATCAAAGCCAACTGGTAAGACTCCCTGTGTGTATGACGGGACCATCTGAGGCGTCTCTGGCTGAGTGGGAGTCAGGCTTTCCAACTGGTCTCCGGTGCTACTTAAAAAAATTAAGAAGCACCGGCACACACCGATGATAACTCACCCCTATTTTTGGTACATCAATTTCACTCGATTTCACATGTCAATCGGAATTCTCAAGATGGCTCACAAGGAGAGGCGAGTGAAAATGAATTCACGGTATTTGCTAAATACGACCAGTTGAACATTATGTTACTATAAATAGCAGCCAATGAGATACCATCTGCCATCGGTGTGTGCCTGTGTCATTATATATATGACCATGGAACCAGTGAAGGTCAGGGTTGGAACTAGAAATGGGGGTAGTGAACTCAGCAACCGGGAAGAATTGGTTCCGGAGATATGGAATCCGCATGGATCTGTCCTGGTGACGATTGGTCACCTTAGCTCTACATGTCCTTGCTCTGTCTTGGACGGTATACCTGTTTCGTGCAATCGCCAAAAAGACGGGATTTCTTGGAGGGGTGCAGGCCAGAATAAGGAGAGGCCTGATAATGGTTCATTCCTGCACCTTGCTTACCAATTGCCGCCTTTCACTGTGTCTCTGTTAGAGGTGGCATTGCAATAATCAATAAGGCAAATGGTCGAAGCATTGAAACAGATTACTTACAAAATTGAATCGACATGTCTACGCTTCGGGTGATTTTCGGATGAAAGAATTTTTTTTGGGGGGGGTTCTCTAAATATAGAAGAACGACATTGACACATAGGTCGATTTCGAATGCGTCACAATCCAACACCGAAAAACCCTTTAACCGTTCTTAAAATTTCAACATCTTCGTATTTAATCTCTTTCTCCAGGGTAATGTACATGTCCATGATGTTATTAGCCACACCGATCACATTGGTGGTTGACCTTAACAAAATAAATTCTCATCGCAAATCGCCCGCCCCTCACAGTTAGGCAAACTTCGTTCAATTGACAAATTTGACATGTACATCTCCCATAAGATTTTTGACGCCTGTTGAATTTTACGAGGTATAGGCGTTTGACAACTGTTTTGCAATCCAAATAAATTCTCCAATGGATTCAATCACATAATAAATATACCAAATGCAACATCAGGCACCTGGTCTAGACTCTCCCATCATCAAGAGACCGATTGGGTTCTGTGATTCGTTTTTATTGGTCTGACTCAGGGACTAATTATTTATGGCAATCCCTGGTTGAGTATGCAATAGGTATACATGTATGTATAATCAGCTATGAGTAATATCGTGATGAACGAACAAAAAAAGTCCATTTGTTTACAACAATTGAATCCACGGAAGGAACAGATGGATGGTATCACATCCAATTTACGCAAATCAAATAATGAAAACATTAGTTCTCATTAGTTCTCATTATTTCTATCATTCCCACCTCATTCTAATTAATGATGTGGGAATGATATAAATCCGGCATGCGGATTCACCCCTATTGAATCAAGTGCTGAAGTGTGCGTCACTATCCTACGTTGATCTCAATCTTAGTTGAAACACCCTTGAACGCCCACACATCACCTGTGAAGAAGAACATGTGATACCAGATTGTGAGTTGTTTTTATCAAGCCTCCCCATTATTAAAGGAAGACTGCTTCTACCCCATAATAATTACTGATGGTACCCCTGGATCATACCCTATGCTTGACAAACACACAAACTCTCGGCACCCTCATCTTTGTTGATGTTGGATATCATATTTACACGACAACAATGGTCGTACGTCGCCTGGAGCTAAATATCACAGATATAGACTCCGCCATTCTCTCAAAGAATGAAGAAGACTGCCAGGCAAATGGCGTGAGTACGCCTCTACATGAAATGAAACGCCATTGAGTCAAGCTTCTGTGTAAAAATAAGTCAGGGTCATAATGGACAGAACTCTCAACGCTGAATAATTAAGATGAAGAAGATTTGATGAGTTTTGTTTTTGTTTTGGTTTTCACGAACGATTCTGTCAATAATTGACCGCGCCATCGGTTATTTGTTTTGACTGTTTCCTCTTATAATGCATTGGCTAATGGAAACTTTAGCCGTCATTCTAATTATAATGTAATAATATTATGCTTCTTACATTGTGCAAAATTTACAGCCGTGTAAAGCTTTGAAAGGTGCAACAACTTAGGCGGTGACAATACCCTCTTTGTTCAACCAGGTTTCACAAAATAAAATACAGTTTAGACCGTTATAATTATATTTCAAGTAGATCACTCAATAAGGTTTAATCTACCTTGTTGGAATCACTGTGTGTGAGTACTGGGGGTGCTTTTCATCTGCTGCTCATGTGGGATTCATGTTTCCCCGATTTACATTCTAATTTCCGGATTCATTAATTCTTTTTCATCGCATAGTTTGATGGTACATGTTATAGACGTTTCTCGACTCAGAAAAATATAATGAAGGAAAGCGCAAGGCTTCACAAGTTCATATCCGGTTTAATTCCACACAGCTGCAGCTGAGGGAAACTTCTTCACACTATCTCCGCATTCAGCCAACGACCGAATAGTGAACAGTGCCGATACTTTGTGCCTCGACTGCTTCAGTAATTCACTCGAGGTTTTTCAGTAATCTAATCCCAAAATCAAATAATTTAGTTAAACGAGTCCTATATTTTCTAGTAAATTCAGCCATATTAATATAACACACGAAAAATAATTATAGTATATTTATATCAACTTACGTGGTCGATAAAATGTATGATATTAACGATTGCTCCTCCATTGATCAGATTCGTCAAAGCACACCTGAGCCCAGGAATCACTCAAGAGAGGGGAATGGGGAAGCCTGACAATTTTTCTTTTCTCCCTTTCCGCACAATATCATCGATATTGGGTTTTAAATTTCATGATTCACTTCTACTGAATTTTAATCTTATGCATGCGCCAAATAGTGCCACGGCAATTTATAATGTATTATTATCCAGGATATGATGCACGACTGAAGAAGAGCAAATGGTATTTGAAGTTTACAGAGCACTTTCAGTGGAAGATTTGCTGTCATGGTAACGGCGGCGAGTAAAGGAAACCGACGCGCGTGGTTTCAAGAACCCCAAAACTTCCAGCCTCGCGTGGAGTGCGTAAAAGCCCTGCCAGGCGCTCTGGTTAGATATGGGTATAGTGTGTTAACATTCTAAAAAAAAAAAAAAAAAAAAAAAAAAAAAAAAAAGAACCGTGTGCCTGCTCCGATAAAGAGCCCTTAAGAATGAAATTGTCTGAGACGAGAAAATTATGCGACCAATCACTGCAGAATAATGACAACAGGGGCGATTTGATGAGTTGCATTGCCACACAAATCTAAAGTCCCATTGTTGATATTCAAAAGAGAGAATTCAGGTGTTGGTATGATGCGTGAAGATAATAGCAATTGTTGGCATGGTGTAAAAGAAATGAATGAGGTGTTATGCGTCAGTGTCAAGCGCATATATTGTTTTCAGTGGCCTTGCTGCCATGCAATCCGTTATAGGAACACTGCAATGGATTTTACACTCGTAAAGGACTATGATTGAGAGTGTGGGTGACATGAAATTGAGTGAGTTTATGACGAATAGTAGTAAATGAAACATTTCATTGGGTATTGTTATTATTGGGGTTGCTGTTTATTGTTTCGAAAGTTTAGGTTCTGTGAAAATAAAGCTTATAATTATGCATCATGGGTGGAAGAGAGGGCGAGGAAGAGTCGGATTAGTTATAAACATAATTTAAAAGCAGCTAACGGCTCAGTTAAGGACGAGTAGCAGCAGTAGGCAGGACTCGTTTTTTTCCTGAATTATTGGGCATTAATGAAATAAACATTGTATAATTTTAAAAATAAAATTATTAATCTGCGTTCAAACATTTGGAGCAATTAACAAGCAAACTAAAGTACCCATCCATACGCGTATTATCTGATATTCACCACCGACCTACAGTTTTTAATAATGACGTTACAATGGGGTATTGCATAACAGACATCACTTGAGACTCAGGCCATGCTCACTTATCTTATGGGCCAGGAGTGAATCATTCTTGGGTATTTTATTTCGGCTTTGATTACCTCCTCACCCTACGCTTTCCTCGTAACCGGCGTCTCATTTTATACCAACACTTCATCTATACCCCATTCACCTATTGTGCTTGCCCTTCATGTTGGACAGGCTCTTCTTGGAATTGCCTTCTTCATATAGAACGTAATATCGGATATGGCTAAAGAAGAAAGCAGGATCTATTAAAGAGCCACGCAATATTCTAGTAGTCCGAATCAAATATTTGTACACTCACCAAAATTACCAGTTCCATTTGTGAAGGTAATGCTCAAGACATTTCACGGCAAATCCTCAATTATACCCTTTGGCCGATTTCATATTCAAGTGGGATGACTATTCAAACAATGCAACAGTAAGTTCAATGTGGGGCAGTCTCAGACTATCGCAGGAATCGGAAATAATGCAAGCATAAAAAGATACTTTAGTACAATTGGAAACAAAGATCTCTAGGGTCCCGAGCCCAGCAGCATCTGCTGTAGACAGCACCATTGTGTCGTTGGAGAAGCAGTTAAACTGGCGGGTCACCTGCCTTCGCCTGCACAGTTAATTAACAAAAAGCTCTTGCTTTGATTCAGAGATGATTGAACACACAGGGGTACTTTTCACCTGAGAGTACATGTGCTTTGACCGTGCTGGCTTTCACTGTATTAAAAAAAAATTAAAAAAAAAAAAAATAGAAAAGAGGAGGCAAATGACTAAGATGGGATCAAGCATTATCACTAAAGAAACAGCAATTGTGCTGCAGTGATAAAGGTGAGTTAATTGCAGTATGAGTTTGTCATGCTTTAGAAAATCTGATGAGCACTTTAGGATATGATGAGCACTGAGGGCACGTGGTGGACAGCATGAAGCAAATGCACCTGAATCTATTGTATATTATACAGATAGATTGGCTCAGTTGCTATCTGAAGTTCTGAACCCTTAAAACCCCATTTGAACAGATCGAGGCCAAACGGCTCTTCTCATTGAATACAAATATATCTGTAATAGTTCCAAGAAAAACACTTTAGAAGAAAAGAAATGGAGCATTCAGATCATCGCTATGCTCATCCAATTATATATCTTCGTATAATGTACGTACACGTATATTTACAATCACTTGCCTTTCATCTATTCATGCATCCTTTTCAGTGGAAGTCATGTTCTCACTGCATCCGAGTGGAGTGAGGTGGTGATAGATGAAAGGGTGAAATGGGGGAAGACTTATTCACTGCACTCGACAAAGAGTTCATTGCAAGGGATAAGTGAAGTCTTTTGATGTGCACTGGGTTTGATTAAATACTCAAATCCTATTATATATAAGAGGTCACTGGCCCTCGCGCAATATTACGGACCTACTTTGTTATTGGGGATATTCCTATATATAGCCCTATGTATACTATATTCCCATGAGTAATATAATTGTCGCGTGCAATATATCCTGGTAACATCCTATGATTATATACCTTAAATACCAAGACAACCAGCTCACGTATTTCACTGTGGCTTGTAATTTTAATCCTATTTACTGAAATCCAGAACTACTGTCCGGTTTAACAACATTGTGCAACTGTACATTTTTGTATTGTGCAATTGGTGGTTGCATCATAACTGCTTGTACAAGCCAGCAAATCAGCAAATCAGAGATCAACTCAGACAGAAATCTCGGATGAATAGCCTTTTCTTCCAACATTACCCCAATCAGGAACCAAAATCAAGAACGAAACAACGAGTCAGTACGTGTGTCACTCAAGCAAAGTGGAATGGCACCGGTTCTGATGACAACATGGGATTTCAACCAACGCAGTGCTTCAGGATTTTCGGTATTGCACCAGGAATTCAAAACAATAAAATTTAATTGAAACTTTTTATCATTAAACAGGTCTTAGCCTGACCTTAGAAGCATCAATAAATGACTGCATGAAGTTGGTTCTCATTAATATGCTGAGTGGAACATGGTAAGGTGTTGTGTGGAGTGGACCATAGTTTCTGTCAACACATCAACTGATGAAAGTTCTACCTAATTCTCATCCCAGGGATGTGTCTGGTAGTGCACAACAAAGACACGCTACGTGTCATGGACATGGCGCTCCATTTACTCAGCGACAAAATAACAAACACTTTTGATCAAAACAAGGTATTTGTGGGTGTTGCACTAGACTTCCGCAAGGCCTTTGAGGAAGCACCAATGTGACACTGTAAGTGTTAAAGTGCCGTTAAACACCATCTATTCATTCATTCATTGCAAGGCTTTTGACACCATAGACTTCTATATCCTCATCGCTAAACTTGATAAATATGGAATTCGTGGCAGCACTTTTGATTGGTATCGTGATTACTTTTATAATAGAAAACAATCAATATCAGATTGATATTGGTGTCAATCAGGGTATTTGATTTTTTTCCTCCTTCTTTCTCTACTCCTCTTTTTTTAATCTCCTTTCCTGTACACGCACTGTGCTGTTTCCTTCTTTTCTTTTATTTATTTTTTCTTTTATTTTTTTTTACAAATTTGACACGGTAAATAAAAAAGTGTAAATACATATTTCGGGGCACATACCCATGTTCTGGGTCAGCCCCCTCACTTCACTTGTTTTTTTTTTTTTTTCAATACACACATTTTTACAAAGCTTTTAAACTAGTTTATTGTATATTAATTTTACTCACTGTTATTCGCGCATTGAGTGGTACATGTACCAGAAATGCGCTTTTATAAGAGATAAATTTTATTATTATTGATTTATTATTATAAACACATAAACACAAACACACACACCCCTAACCGTCTATATATGCCACCATGGCCAACACATGTCTGTGATGTATTCGTTGTTTATCGCCCGCGTCTGTTCTTACCTTGATTCGCAAGGACACTTTCTCCAAGCACAAAGGACTTGCATGAAGGGAAGGAGAAAAGGCCTATGGCAGCGACCTTGTCATCGGAGGATACACTGCCTCAAAATGCCCTTTTCCATCTTCATTGTACTATGATTAGTCTATGGTGTTTGTGATTTCATGCAATCATAATTTACTGGTATTAAAATTATAAGCTCAATACCTCAAGTAACGACTCCGCTTTTGACACAATTGAGTCTTCAAAAAAATAAACAAAAACAAAAAACACAAAAAAAAGCACACACACACACACACCTACACACACACCCTCACACCAACAATTTAGACAATTATTGCCATAATCGTGTAATATGATAGCCATGTTTGTCCACAAATCCAGGTGTGCTCGGCAGAGTGTCACTGGTAACAGATTTCATACGTAATACTAAATTAAAAGGTATTACGACATTTGTGTGTTACTCATCGGGATGTTTGTGGGCTCACACCGTGAGCTCCGCATTGGAAACTTGATAATAGTAAAGCGCAGCTTACGGTAATGACATTATGTCATAGACTCATAGAATGATCATAGCATTACTTAGCTTTAACCCTTAATCACGTATGCTCGATTGTATGATCAGAGAGCACTAGTAACCCTGCCGCATATCCCACCTGGTTACTAAATTATATGATCGTTCTCTCTCACTTTCTCTGAACCCAAAACTGCTGAATTTTGGATGCAAGTGGTCGATACAACTTCTCACCCTAAGACAATGTGTCTGTTTTGTTGTTTTATTTATTTTTATTTTATTTATTTATTTTTTATTTTTTTTTTTAATGGGCGCATCACAGATGCTTCTTTATTTTCCTTTACAATTATATTCAGCCAAATCAGCTGGACACATAATAATGTAAGTTCTTTATGCTTCCTATGTATTTGGAATAATATCATTGAGAGGTATGAGCTATTCAACCTCAGTGTTCATTAGCTAGCCGACTGTTTGTCTTGAATGGTAGGTTACACTGGAGAACTATGCCAGACGTATGTTTCACAGGCCAATTATTTCGTCAGTGTGGTGCGATTTCTGTGTAGAACGATTACAAAGCTGCCGTGTACACCCTTCTCGTGATAAAAGAACCCCAAAGGTCCTTTCAAGGATGTCCATCGACCAAAGAAACGACCGAATGACTTCCTCCGTGGTTTTGCCATTGAATGTACACGGCGCATTTTACATCAACGCCTCATGCCACGGGTGCTATACCCATCTATTGCATCACTGTAATTTCAGCAAGCAAACACATGATTGTGGCAATCCCATGCGAATAAACCAAGACATGGGAAGTAATGAGAAGTATGTTGGTATCTTGATTTCTATTAGATATCTGGTCCTGATCCATCGTTGATTAATGAATGCAATCATATTAAATCAACGACGGTATTAAACGAAGTAGCCGTATCATGTTATGTTATGTATTGAACTGTGTAATTATGCAGTACTGAACATTTCAACCGAAGATTTCCAGATAAATTCTACATTACATTTGGTTAATTGGATGCTTATCTGACTAGATCATTACGCCAATGCTTGCAGTGGAAATCACCATTCACTCCCAACCCACATCTGTCTCCAGGGGTTAACCCAATAGCTTACCTTTTTTGTACAGTTGTCACGTTGAAATGTTATCACGAACATTTCTTCTCATAAATTCCTCTCTCATTTCAGTACCCCTTTTATTAGTGACACATTAGTGAAGATACATCAAAGTGCTGCGTATATAAATCCATCAAAGTGGATGGCATCAAAGGCTCAACCAATCAATATGCTGGCAGTTTTTTTATAGATCGGTAGCATCATAAATCGTGAAATGTGATGGATCAGTGTGATATTTCCATTCGGGTACTGGGTGTATCCTTTCTCAAATTGTGCATTAAGGGGGGAAATTATGTGTGCAAGTTACATTGATAAACATGATTGCAAGAATACTTACTTAGCTCAAAACTTTGATTACAGTAGCTGTAAACGCAATGTTGTACTGATCATTTACAGCAACAAGAACTAGTGCAAAAACCAAGAAGAAATGTAATTTAATTGCAGCGAAATATTGTATACTATAGCATCATTGAAGACAAACATACATTTAATACAGTCGATAGACAATAGAAGAAAAAATATTTTTTGAAGTAATAAAATTGGTATAATAAATATAATAAAATAAAAATCCGAGCATATAATTATTTACAAAACATACACGAAACAATCATATGCAGGAAAATAAAAGATGGAACTTTTTCTCTTTCTGATTGATACGATTTTGGGAAGGCCGGAGTTTACAATCCTATAGTTTTTTTTATAAATATTCCGTCATCGCTGTTCAAGAAGGAGGTAAAATTTTGACTAAATCGTCTCGGCAAGCCATACGCTCTGTGAGTCGGTAAGGTTCTGAGTTTGTCGGGCGTTTCCGGATAATCACTGAGGTAAACTGAGTACGTACATTCCGATACAGCTGCTGTAAACAGAGTCACTTCCTAAATATGAATTGTGAACAAAATAATTACACATATATGAATGAGGTGGGGACATTTTTTTTTTTTTCACGTTGTATTGATCATTTACATTTATTAATTTAAAACTTTTCGCATGAGGACTTGTCTAGTGGGATTGGGGCGATGGTTAATCTTATTTAAATAACATTAATATACGTACACAAGATTGAATACACAATAACATGACTAATGGGGTGGAATAGCAGCGATCTCTGAGGACCTACTTACTTCTGAAACCTCACGCTATGGTTTCTTCTTCCATTGCAGCAGATCTTGGTTCCAAACACGAATGTTATATAGCATTCAGCCCAAAGGGTCACTAACATGATATGGATTTAAGGGCATAATACACCATATGAAATGACCTTGCATGTTCCAGGAAAATATATGCTGCGTGGTTTCATTTATTACAGGTGAACTCGAAGGGGCTTAAATAACAAAATTAGTAGTCACATCTTAGCCAATGCATTTGATTTCAGGTTTGTACATACATAATGTTGAGAGAAATACATTGACATTTTGAGACGACCTTTCCCCTTTTTTGCTTAGGGGGTTCTTTTTTTTTTACCTTCTCAGTCAATTTAAGCATTGATGTATAGGACCACGGATGACTTACATAATATACAGGGCTGTGTAGTATTTGAGAACGGAAAGTTCTCATATGTGGAGATATTCGAGTCATGATGGTTGTAGATTCGGAATTCTGTTTGTATCAAAAAGTTAAACCATGAATACCAAAGGCCCTTGACTGTGAATTCACCGTGGTGTGATTTCCATGGTAACCAGAACAATGATCGATAAATTGGCCCACTTATCCATCCAGCATCGCATCTACTTGCCTCTGTTTTCTTATTCGTCTCAGCTGGTCTTCCTTCTCCAATCTCACGCCTTACCCCTAGTAAGGAAGTCAAATTTTATGTCTGACACACAGTGGGGGTGGTTATGGTCAGTTGGCTGAGGAGTGAGAACACTGGTGATAGGATGTCCTGGTATGAGCCATATCCATCTCAGTTAAGAGTTTCTGATTTGGCTGTAAATCAGTGTGAGTATCATTGAGCTTAATGTGATGCTGGCTATGATCATATAGAATTAGGTCTCATATATATTTCAAGTGAAGTTAATCTCGTAAAGGTATGCTGGTTCAGTTTCAACTAAAAGGTGTTGTTGCCAAAAGCGTTGCGAGATTCTATGCAAGTGTGTATGTGTATGAAGTCGTATAAATAGTAGCTACCTTACACCAATAAGCATATCAGATGCATCCCTAGACAAAACTCGGAATGCTTTGACTGACGCGTGTGATCTTTATAGCAGTAATATATTATGTGACGTGTGGAACTTGCGTTTTATATGCCGAAGAAAGCTTAAATCTCTTGTATATAATGTGTGTATATCTAGAGATGGACTAATAAGAAATCCAGTTCAAAAGTATTTCATCAAAATATGCATCACAACATGAATATAAAAGTAGTGCACTGGATCCAATCGCACACGTGTAAACGAATCAACAAGCTAATTAATATTATGTTACTGCAACACTTGTGTGTTATCCTTGTCAAACATTGCGTAGTGGTAATTATGTCTCACGTAATACATTCCACGAATTATCATTTCTATTAATAATCATTTTAGACGCTTTGAATAACCCAGATGCTCATTACGCGTTCATTCATTTCAGGCAGATTGTTGAGTTTCAACTTTACTACTGCATGCATTCCAGTTTTGTGAGATCGGCGGCTGTATCGGGTGAAGATGCTAAGGTGGAAAATTATGATCATGTCGAGAAATTGGCGATTGCAATTGTATAGTGGCAAACGACCTTTTATGCAACGAGCGTACACATACCAAAAATTAATTAATACCTTTGAAGGTCGAGTGAGTGAGTGAGTGATGGGGTTTTACAGCTCCACCCAATCCGATCGAATGATACGGGCGCCAGAACAGAAGGCCCGGGACCGGGGTTTCCCCCTACTCTTATTGATAAATCCCAAGGGTTCTTTATCCTGCATACCACCATAGACAGTAGTACACAACGCCCGGCCTTGTCACGCAGTTGGGCAGCACTGCAGAGTCACCGAAGAATTACAATTATAAAGGATTACAATTATAATTCACAATTATAACGCCCGTGGCCTGATCGGGTCTCGAACCCGGGACCTCGACCCCCACGGTCGGCATTGGATTGTAGTCAGCGGATTAATCCACCGAGCTATCCGGTGCCCCTTTGACGGTCGAGAATTAGGTATCCTCTGAAAAAAAGAAAAAAATAGTTTTACGATTTTTGATGAGCACAAACATCTCATCTTAGATTTCCTGAAAAGCTAAGTTGATTTCTTTATTTCCTCAAATAATATAGCTGCTAGATAATAATTATTAATAAGGCTATCATCAACCAATTCCATTAATTACCAATGGTGATAAGGAAAGCTAAAGAAATTGTTATTGCAAAAGAAACCAACGCACACCAGGAATAATGCACAGCCAATTAGCCATGTCGTTGGCCAGCCAAGAGGTTAACAACCGCCAAGGCAAGTGACATTTGATCAGTTTCTATACGGGAGTTGCTTCGAAGTGGGAATGTAGTACTGACTTTTGTCGATGTTGATTGCTGCAATTAGACAAAAATATCACCCATCAGGCTCCGACATTCTGATTCATTATATTGTACAATCGCTCATCATGTGCCTTAAAGGGAGGGAGAACTGGTTAAAAATGGACTTTGAGTCAATTGAATCTATGAGTGGTGGAGAAATTGCCGGTCTTGTTCTCGAAATTCTGCTCTTAATAGTACTCAGCATCGGCGCCATCTTGGTATTGATTAGCCATAACGTAATTACATATATATTATTGCACGACTGCATGAGTTGTGATTTCTGTCTTATCAACACAAGTGGCAGGTATTTCAAACCTCCTTCGGTTTAATGAACCAGACCATTCCGAAAAAAAGAATCATGACGCTCAGTTTTCTATATCCAGAGCACTGGCCATTTCAAGGTTTCGCCCAGGGAGCCAATGAGACCGAACCGTATCCTAGCATTAAATTTATGCTCAGACACCGCCGGTTTTAGGATAGGGGCGCATAACGACGAGGGTTGTTCGAAAAGTTATCGGCCCTAATGTGTAACGCGTTATCACAAAAAGTTGAAATTTTACTTGCATGTAGCTTAGCTTTCCATGTGAAACATGCAAGCACTGAATTTCTCAGAAAATCTTGTGGTCACCTCTGGCATCAATTTGAGTGAAGCAGGGGTCGGCATTTCTTCGAAATGCCGCAAACTCCTGATTTACAGGCTAATTCAAACTCAATTTTAGATTATTATTCATTTACGGATATCTCCGTATATTTTTCTCATAATCTCATAAAAGCAACGCAAAATATATGCGTTCGTAACATTTTGTTGGAATTATCATAAAATAGTCGAATTATACCCAGAAGAGAGCACTAATTATGGCATAAAATTTATGTTTCTCCTGTTAAAATCATTAAAATAAAGTGATATAATTATCAAAATACTGTGCATAAATACATGGGTAAAGTCAATCGTTTGTCACTCTACAATATCCATTTAAACACACATGTATAGTGGCATATATTTTACTAAATTATTCGCCAGGCACATCTTAAGGCAGCAGCAGAGTGTACTCGATTGGAATTAGCGATCAAATGTTGCGATAACGGGTTATGAGAGGCCCACAAATCAAACGGTTGGCACCCGAAATAAGGCTTTTACAATTATATCGATGAAAGTGCGCTCTGTCAAAAACTAGATATGCCAGAGAGATAATAAAGCTACGTGTGATCCTGTGTGTCCAAACTTCATGTCTCTAGTATTGCGCGTTTTATGTTAGTCCGAGAACTTTTCGAACAACCCTCGTTATTAGACTTTGCTCTCAAACTATTTTTTAATTCCTTTGATGCTGTTGCTGTTTTGATAGTTGCACTGTGTATTTCTTAAAACTAAAACAATGTAAAGAGATGAGTTAAAGAGTGTTTATTAAAGAGCCATGCAACTATAAGACCTCTTTTGACTCACTCTGTATATATATCTTGTGATACTACAAAGAGACAAAAAAAAAAAAAAAAAAAAAAAAAGTATCACGTCTTTGGACAACTCAGACATCAGACACATTATCTAAATTTAAAAAACTTCTGACAAACATAAAACCGATAATCGGTTGATATGAACACGACAAAAATTACACGTTTTTCAGCACACACAAAAAACTCATTATTGGAAAATTGGCGAAAAAAAAAAATTCTATGTAGTATTAAATGGGGAACTGAATTTTAAGTGATGTTCTATTGACTCATAGCACCAATTGATAGCATTCCGTGTCAAAAACACCATGCCTGGGTGCAAGCGTAAGGAAATAATGCATTCCGAATATCGGGGTTAGCATTAGGCCTATGGGAGAATGGCTTCCATTACGAAGTATAGGAATCAAACGTCAGCTGAAGGCTTGCCTTGATTGTTCCCGTTCCCCTCGTGAAGCTATCGATTTCAGCCAATCAGAGCAGATCATCTTCGCCATAAAAGGACATCTTTGTTGTTTACGAAACGAAAGCGCATGCGTGGTGCACTCTGGCTGACCTTTTTACTGTTTCAGGATGAGAAACATGGTAGGTGTCCCAGAAAATCGCTTGTTAAAATAAGAAAAATAGCGAAAAATATTTTTTTTTTTCGCGCCTGACTGGTGGCAAAATGATTATTCTATCTATTTCCGAAAAGAAAATAAAAAAATATCCAGGGGTTTAGTCGCAGAACACGCTGATATGACAAGGCCCATTGTAAAAGATAGGGAACTCAGTGTTTCATCACAGCTCATGACGTCACGCCTAATTAGCAATATAACTCCCGCGAAATCGTTAGCGATGATATTTCATAAACCAGGTGTACCTTGATAAAAATCGATTGGAATCTATCGAAAAGAGCAAGAGGTAACCCTGGTCCCGGATTTCTGCTCTGCAAAATTTTACTCCCAAAATTCTAGGCCAGCTAGAAGGGTTTTCAGGTAGACTATCTTGAATTTTATTATGATGGAAATAAATTCACTCCATTATCAACTGACCAAGAATAGCGTTATGATTATTATATTTATACCTTATGATTTCCGACTCAATCAAGTGCATTGCAAATATTATAGGCGTAACTGAGCAAATTGGTCGTAATTTTTGTGCATCCAAATGGTATAAACACATATATCTCACAAAAGAATGGAACGATGCCACAACCGACAATAAACAAAACACACCTGACAAGTCTTGTCAGAAATAAAAGGGATTAAAATGATTCTAAACACCCTCTAAATATCAGAGCAATGATATCGGTTGCACGCTGTGCACTCATAATTTATACCCATTTCTAGGCTGCGATCCGAAAAATTAAATGATGCGTCCTGGTTCGCATAGTTACTGTATATACTATTGACATTGAGTTGCGCCGTCCAGCTCTTAGAGTTTCCCCTATTCCAACAGTCCCTATTGACACTTACTTTTCCCTTTTCAATGTTGATTTATTCTAACTAAAAATTTCAGTACCGTTCATGATCCCGTTGAGTATTTGAGAGATCTCCAAGGTGAGTGGTATGTACGCGAGCAGCACTGTGTCGCTTAGTCACCTACATGCACGGCTCAGTGGCAGAGTCATGTTCCATGGGATCAGATGACCACGATACCGGCTGGCGACGGCACTCTCGGCTATGTGGCGATGGGGAGTGAGGATTGTCACTTGTGGCTTCAATTCGGCACGTTATTTAAGCACGCCAAATTCACATTTTTTTTTCCACAGTGCACACCATTCCATTGGGCATTAAGGTGATATTTATATTTATTTTATTTTATTATAAGAAGTTTATAGGTATTTATATTTATCACTGCTTTATTATGCTGCAGAAGAAAATGACGAGTATGAATATGACTGTCCTCATGAATATGTAGATGACTCTCCTCCTGAGGATGAGGATGATTCTCTTCCTGAAGATGATGATGACTATGATGACGACAATGGGATCGATTTCTTTGATATAAATGATCCTATTGATGATGTCGAGGATGACATTTGGAATCAGAATATCACTGATGAACTTGTTGATGATGATGATGAAGATAATGATGCTTATGATGATTATAATGATGATTATGATCATGATATTCATAACGATGACTATGATAATTATAATGATAATGATAATGATAATGATTATGATTACTAAACGGAAAAAAAAACCCCGAATGCCATGGAATGATGGATTAAGTTAGCTTTTACTTACTTCTTCATATAAGGGGTGATGTAGTGATTGTGATTTAATGTGATTTAATAAAAGTGATATACACCGGTAATTTAACTTGTATTTTACAAATTTTCCACGTCAATTCATGAATTGCTGTTTGATCCGTTGTGATCCTGGAATTGAGCAGACAGCAATTGTAAATCCTTCAATATGGTATTTACTATTGATTGAACAAAGTTTCTCGTTTGCTGTGTCTGATGCAATGATATAAAATGCGTTATTTCCAAAGTGTTAATGACAATTTTTAATAAAACAAAAGAGGGATCAATAATAAATTTCAGAGATCTGATGACGAATCCTGTATTGTGAGTCAGTCTACATGTGTCAATGTGCTTAATTATATTCCCCCCTAATCAAGCTAAACATCTTAAAATTGAAACTACTCAGGTGTGTGTCATGTGCATTGAAATAATCAGACTCGCCAATCTTTTCTTTATACAAATATATTGAATTGTAATTAAGATATAAGAATTGTAAGAATTCTTATATATAAGAATTGTAATCAACAACTGATGACAGGTGACAGGTCAGATTTCATCCAACGAGTTATTTGCGCGTCATCGATTGTTCAAAAACAAAAGCAAAATACGTAACTAATATTGCAAATGAGATCAGCGGAAATAATGTCTACACTGCCGTGCAAAATACCCAAATAAAGATTTTCTTTTCTTCGCGCTAAGTAAATCTCACAGGTGAACTCCATGATAATTTTAGTTGCAAATGAAACAGTTAAC
>KB312155.1:2538-16212 GCA_000328365.1 Capitella teleta | reverse complement strand
TTTGTGATGTCGTGTATACTGAAGCGATTCCAGAGAACAGTCCCTTGGGGCTGTAACCCATCAAACACGTGCTGCCAATCAAATATGAAATAACCATCCATCCTTCTTCTGAGAACCCATATGCCAATCCTTTGATATGAGACGAGATTTCTGGAAGTAGATGTTTATTAACTAGAACTCCCTCGTGTATGTATGATTGTGCACCATTGCGTATAGCATGTATCGAGCGATAGTTCTATTTGTTACCTGCATTGTGGAAAATCATGCACGGATATTAGATTATTCTGATTAAATCATGACATCCATAGAGTGTTTAAAATTACCACGAATTTCATGTAATGTCAGTAATTGTCAATAATCTGTTCCATTGTTTTTTTTTTTTTTCAATAATTGAAGGTCATGAAACTTCATTCAGGTATTGTTACATGTTACTACCTTTACAAAACATAAAATTATATACAATTTTGATAATGAGTTTTTGTAATATTGTGATTATGTTATAATTTATGAAAATATAAAGACATATCACACTAATAATGTTATGGATTATCAAGCGCTCTTAGCATTGATAGAAACACATATCAAGATAAGCACAAGTATATCTTTATCTTCACAGTAGCCTAAAAATACTAACTACTTCTCGAGGGGAATTTACATGGGTCTTTTTTATACAGATATGATAATCATGTATCTGATAAGCGTCACATTTGAGGGAATTCCCCAGGAATGTTTGTCACATACCAAATTTGTTGTCTTTTTCTTTTGTAACCTCAATGACATTGAAGCAGCAGATGCTGATAATCAGTTATCTATGGCACAACCTTACGGTGTACCGAAGCATTGATCTACGATGGCTGTTTGCACAGGGACAGTTTATGTCGTGCAAAATGTGTGTATTGGGATCGCTAAATATGGGCTAGGTCTTGTACCATGACAGCCCTTGAGTCTATTGCCATAATACCCCATCAGACAACATGTTTCCATGCTTACAAAATTTTAGAAATCCTGGTTGAATCACCTACATGTAACACATGTGCGATTGGTCGCTATTCACTAAATCGTGCATGTCCTAAAGTGAGAAATTGTTAGCCATTAGAAAGGTAAACGAACGATAAACGCATGATTTGCTAATGAAGAAATTCAACGACGCAGATGTACCCCTTGATCTTTGCCCCTTTCGACTAGGTATACCTGTCTGGCGAGGAAACTTAAACAAAAAACTGTCCTCAATCCCAGAAATTCATCATTCAATGGAGGAAAAAGATGAATGCATCTACACGCTCAACGATTCATCATTCTCTCTCGAAAAAAAGCAATTCGGTCCAATCTGAAAGGGATATGTATCACTTATCTCTAAGGCAACATGTTATCATTCACATAATATAATATAAGTCATGGTGACATCAGTTATTCCGAACCCAGTGAATATACTTCGGTAGCCAGTTAATATTGTCAGGCAAACATTAAACACAAATTACACAATATGTTAGCATGTTGCTGAAAAAGAAAACAGAAGATAAGCCGCACAATTATTTTCTGAACAAGAGAAGTAAGCGCCAGGTAACCATATAACGAGGAAGACATAAGTATTCTCCTCACGTCTTAACGTTGCACAACATTCGGTGGTCATATTAGTGCCCAAGAGTGGTGTAAAGCAAGCTCTGTATTGCCCAGTAATCGGAGGCAGTGACAGCAGAGACATAGGTCTAATGCTGATGAACATCGCTCAAACGGTGCATTGGACAGACAAATAGGGGCATTGACCGATGGCCTGGGACATTAGCACTCACTGCAGGGCATCCCGGTTCAAAATAAAGAACCCGCCCTATCATTCGGATCCATTTGGATCTCAGGGAAGACAATAAGATCCCAATGAATCGTTCTCTATGCACATGTGGATAAAACAGAGCTGTTTGTGCAATTCTGCGTGTCTTGTATTTATTACGCAAATAAAACCCAATGGGAAGCTCTCGACGACTCATTATGGTCCTTTATTCTTAGGCATGGTTTGTGGTTGTTGACTAGTTGTTGGCCGCCCACAGAATTCACACGTGTTGCCTCTTAAAGGGATTAATTGGATCCCAGAAAAGAGCTCCCGTATCAGGAAAGATCACTACTTCTCTTCTGACTTCAGGATAGCCAGATACCTCACCCGTGAGTGTTATTGAAGCAGCATAGTCGACACGACCATGGCAGCTTCAATGATGATATGATCTGTTATAAAATTCATCATGTCATTTAATTAATAAGTCTGCCAGGTTAAAGGAGCTGGTTTTGAGCAAATCCCAATAAACCACGAATGACATATCTCCTCAATATTCTCACCCAATAGTATAACTTTAGATTAGCTGGACAACAAGTAGTGGTCCCATACATCTAGTAATAACCCAAATATCTCACACGGAGAAGGCAATTATGCGTGTGAACAAGCGAGATTACGGTCCACAGTCAGTCGGCCATAGCTCATCAAGGACAAGAAGCCCGTTTTTTGCGGTGTGCACGTGACGAGTTTGTCTGATTATCTGCCATGGGACTTTTATTGCCTGTTGGTTGCGATTTAGTGTTATTGACGGCACCGAATTTCGCATTGTACCCCAGGCAATGTGCGCTGACGACCAATCATTGCCTGGTACGGGTCAACATTTGAGGACCAAATTGCAAAATACGTTCTGAAAAGTCCTTCTCAGACAACTCAAACTGCGTGACATTCTAATTATGATAAACGCTAATATAAGCAGCGCCAACAATGTCTGGTTTTGGACGGTATAAGACAGACAGACAGACAGACAGACAGACAGACAGACAGACAGACAGACAGACAGACAAAACATTTACTGTAGTAAAAAAAAAAAGCAAAGGAAATAGTAAACAGTGAATAGATAACTTATTCAATTTGATCGAAGCTGATACTGGTTGTCGTCAATTGACAAGCAAGTATCAACTTTAAAATGTTGCATTTAATGAGTTCCTAATAGCATAGGCATGAAATAGTTTGTTCAGGTCAAAACAAAGGCAAACATACACATTGTGTATATGCTTCTGAAGCAAACTAAACCGAATTATACCTGACCCAAGACATGAATAACACATATAATAACACATAATTAAATGAAGACTGAAGGTCAGATGATTGGCGACTGATAGAAAAATACAAGGAAATTAGGGAAGATCTACTTGGTTTGCAGACGCCCAGAACATGGCGTTTTGGCATCTTGCCAACAGTGACACAACCTTTGTAAATACTTACTTGAAACATTATTGGCCTCAATCCAAACTTTTCGTCCAACAATGTAGGTCATCTGAACCTATGCAGGTCACATGCCGCCCACATGAATGCAGTCCGTCTGAACAACCTCGACTCAAATGAATCTCCAAATAATAAGATCAATGCCCCGGATGTTTACAGTGCACAGAGTGAGCCTTCATTAAAATGATGACGTTATATTATTCAGAGCCTGCAGACACTTTTCCAGAACTTCTGAAGGTCACTGATAGCGGTAAACTGTGTTAATGACCGAATTTCACAAGTGCTTCAAGCTATCCAGACATGAGGAAAATGTGAAAGAACTGAGGAAACAGTGTGTCGTGAATTCTGTTTTATTTACATGTTGTTGCATAGCGAAAACCCTACTCTTGATGAGGAAACTAAATCTTGTTTTTTTTTTGTTTTTTGTTTTTTTCGCAGACATACCGCTAGCTGATATAATAATGGCAATAAAGAGGGGCCAAAAGTAGTCTATGTACTCCATATTAAAAACAATACTTTTGCTAAAATGTATCTATTATTAAAATAATAAGCGCCTATTCTGCGTCAATTTACACAAAGATATCAAATTTAGTGCTGTGTGTTCGAGAAGAGAGCATAATCAGATGAGCCCCTAAACGAGCATGGATGAATGTCAGCTGTTGCAAGGCGCCTAAACCCAAACAACGCTTTGTTTTGATTTTAGGATGTAAACTCTAGTACTACAACAAAACAACAGCACGCTCAAACAAAAGAATAGTGAGAGAACGATGCATTATTTATACACTCAACGAAGTATATGCACGGTCTGGGGCCCTGTTTGGCACAAAACGTGAAAGTATCGCTGAATGAATGATGCACTGTATTAATCGAAATAAACCGACATCAATGTCGATGAAATTTGAATATAAACGATAGGAATAGCAGTATAAAATGTTTGACTAACCATACTAAGTATTTATTTATTTTATATTTGCATGGTTTTTACACTGCAACCTGTTTTGTGACACTATCTCGGAAATTCCCAGTGCCATTAAAAATCATTGGAGTCGTTAACATGGAGTAGATATTTGGTGAAACCTAAAATGCTTCTTGCTGCAAATCAAAGTTATATAATGTGAGCCTACGGATGCTGACTGTTAGCATCAAACAATATAATAATATATACTCAATAGTAATACTTCGTGTACTAGAGGTCACCTCATTATTAATTTCCATTATCTCCAATATCCAAAGAATTCTTAATAATTATAAGTGATCAGTTTCAGTACGTAATGTTGGAGTTTTTGCTCAGTATAATGTATATCTCTTTATTTTACATGATTGTGTTGCTGATTACTATCCAATGGATAAGTAACATTTTTGTGGAATTCAAATATAAGCAGCCAAATTAGTGTCTACCTAGGCACGTGCCATGATATAATAAATTAGCATTGCACTAGTAATCACTCAATGATGATTAAAATGCATGTGATCAATCTCACCTTTTGGACTCATGCCAATTGTTTAATAAGATCAGCAACATATAAGACAGACATGTGACAAATTTTATTCAATAATTACATTTTCAAAGAGATAACCGCCAAAAAATATTCCGCTGTCATCTTGGTTTATCAATGAATGTCTCACGTCCGCCAAAAAAAGGCCTTGTTGTTCTGCTTATAATCAATTTACTATCTTGGAATTTTCCCCTAAACGTTGGTCTAGAATCTCTAGATATTAACTTTAGGAAGCAACTTCCAGTGAAGTGCCTCATAAATCATGTTCTTCGTTGATCGAATGTTGTCTCAGTACATCTAGTGTACTTATTCCACGAGTGCTTTGTTGATAAGTCTAATGTTTTCCGAAAGTGACTATCTTTCTGAAAAGGACATTCGAATGGTTATCTGTAGTCAGTAACCACTCCGATCTGAGGAATATAATCCGTCTGCTTTCCCATTGCAACTCCAGATTCAACACAAGCTCCAACCGAATTGAGTGAGTCGATTATTTTGTCTTTAGTGTTCGCTCGTGCTTCATTTTATATCGATTTAATATTATATTTGCATTTAGAGAACCTGGTACTATTGGGATAGATCATTATATTATTGTTGTTACACTGTGACCTTTCGACGCTGCCGAAAGAAACTTGTAATACCTTTCTGCGTGATCTGTCAAGGCTTTCTGTGAAAACGAGTGCGGCGCACTGTTGGTTATCTCGGCTACTGATGGTCAATGGTCTTGGATGCAACATCATTGAGCGTCCGCAATCCTATAACTATCTTATAATTTGGGTACCAGACGAAATATTACCTGCAGAGATAGTGGGGTTATTTCCGAATCATTTCTACGTGATCAATTTTGAAAAAGAATTAAGCTATCAATGTCCGATAAGCAAAGAGAATTTGTGACATTGTGTGCAGTCTACGAAATGTCAGTTTTTAATTGCGAGTTCGGCTGTTTAACAAATTCTAATAAATTAATTAGCTATGAAATTAATCAAATTATCAAGTAATATTCAATTAAATAATTTAGTATGATAATAATTATATGGTATAACATCTATTCACTCCAGTGTATTTAGACTTTATTGTTTTGCAAACGTACTTATTTGTAACTATATTAAAATATATCTGTAATTGTACAAACATTAAGATCCATAATATTATTTCATCTGGGGTCTGCCCTTTTTGGCTCATTTTTATTATAATTCCAGTTAAAACATTGTATCATGTATGTATTTTAGTACTTTGAATTGAATCGGATCAAATTAATATAGACATAATCTACTTCCATCACATGTTGGACAACACGTAATTATGATTATTATCTACGAATACATGTATAATAATTATATATAGTATATATATTATAATAGTATAATAATTTCTTTTGGTGTCGTCTGAAGTACATATTGATAACACACCCTTTTTTGTCTAGCAAAAAAAAAAAAAAAAAAAAAAAAAAAAAAAAAAAAGTAGTAATGTTACTTTGAATTTATCACCACTTTCACTCACCATCGAGTGTTTGTTATGTAAAAAATTATGGCCTGTAGCCAAATAGTTTCTGGAACAGTGCCAGCACAATTTTTATGCTGGAAATAGAAACGTCAGCATTTATTTTTCCGGAACTCAGTGTCACATGTTTGCTATTCGCTGGTTAAATACTGGTTATATCTGTCATGCACTCAGCAACCGTCCAAATTGCACTGGAAGGAATGTTTGCTGGACGCCCACACAATCAAATACACGGCTTGCGGCTGTCCATATTTGCTGATTATGCATTGCCATACAAGGCCTATCAGCCATTGAAATTGATACAAGCTTGAGGCAATAGCCTTATTGCTTTGGACGCTCTACAGTTACACTCAGTTATTTTGAATTGCAAAAACCGTATTCCAAAATGGCCAATATGAGAATATATCATTCATACTTAAAGATTATGGCGCTAGAACTTAATGCATTGATAATAAGCGCATGTTGTGGCTCATCCCACCAACATAATATTATAATTGCATTATTGCAATGTTGCATTGTACACATATAATTATGTACATTGTTCTGTTGTAGCGACACACTGCATACCTTGTGGGAATTTTGAAGTTGAAGCTCATACAGGTTAGCTTATTGCGTTTTATACGTGATACAAGCTTGCATTGATAATCGTACATTGAATACGATAACTTGTTGAAGATCTTAAATAAAGTCCACATTCATGCTTAGAAGTTATAAAATGACTACACACAGTAAAACTTACAGGAGATATATACAAATTATACACCCGAATGTGGGTCACTTTGCCAGTAACTCAAAGGTTCAACTTGTTCAAGCACGAAACAACTGGACAACAGTTTATGGGATAATTGTTTATTGAATGTCATCCGAACATTCCCTCAATGATTTTCATTACAGTGTCATTGCTCAAGTGCCAGCACTTATTATGTTAACACTTCTTGACTTTGCCACTTTTGATCATTCATTCTGATAACAACAGCTACACTCTTTTTCAGAGAGAAAAATAGAATACAGCCATCATCCCCTTCAAACCACTCTTAAACAGCCAGAACCAGTGAGTAGACTTATTTGAATTATCTATAGCAACTCATCTTTGCACATTGCACAACAACTTTTCAAGCACACCTTTGCATGCACTCTTCTCTCTTCGCAGTATTCCACTATGCCTCGCAAAACGAGTCTTTCGGAGTCCGAAACCCACTGCTATCGTCGTCAAAGCTCCCCAGCCCTTAGTAACCGACATAATACCCATGCTCCTGTGCAGCGCCAATCCACGGTTTCATTCCCAATCGAATACAACGGCAACGGCATCCAACAACCACTTGCCGTGGAGCACCGCTGCTGCAAATGCAAGGCCGTGTGCCCACCAACTGACGACTACCACAACATCTCCCCCAATCTTTTCTGCTACTACACCGAGCATTCTGACGATACCTTCCAGACCAGGTTCTGGATGGAGTCAACCCAGGAAAAACCCATGTCTAAGCTTGAAGTCCTCGCATCGAGACGTCCTGACAAGTTTTTGATGAGTGTCTGCATGAAGGATCCATACCCGAGGGGCATGTATTGCCTCAAATGCTTCCAGCGGCATGGGTGTTTTATGCAGAAGAACGAAGCCAACAATGTCTGCAGGTACTACGACATTCGCATCCAAGAGCCAGTGTTCACGGTTGAGAATACATGAAGATCAAGATGATTGCACCGCTTTCCGAATCATGTTGAAAGAACGGTACACTGCTAGCAGCAGTAGTTACCCTGATGTTTCAATGAACATTTGCTACCTACATTATAACAAACTATTATCAATTATAATTATGCCATTCTGATATGTTGTACTTTCAGTTTTTAACCTTTGCACAAGTCAGCATTTTTTACATTTTCTGTTCTATTACGCACATCGTTTATTCTTTTGCATGCTTGCCTTTCTGTATCTTTAGTATTAAACCATATTAAACTGCGTCAGTGTTGGTCAGTGTTGACAGTGCTGGTCATATTTCAAATTGGCTGGGATTGTTTTTGACAATTGACATAATTATTGGTTTCAGCGAATCATAAGACACCAACCAATACTCATTTGAAAATCCTTAAGCTCATCTTATTGATAAATTTTGGAGGATGTTCTGAAACTTTTCAATCAGAACATTCTATACTTTATATGTCAATGGTTAATGTCCATGTATTCAGTATTTCAAAGCATAACGGGGCCTCCAATAATTGCCAAAAACGGAGGGAACTTTTGCGTGTATACCATTTAGAATGCCATAAATGAATGTTCATTAATCGACGACCAACGAGAGCTCAAAGTCATGTAGTCCTCAACCAGTAACGAACATCAAATCTTCTCGGACAACGAATCATTCGGCCTTCAGCAAGAATCTTAACAGGCCCATCGACAAATCAGGAAGGTGAATCATAAGTTCATAGCGGAGGTTTTCTTTCCCGAAGTTTCCCGAATTTTTTTTTGCAGAGCTAGCACGAGTAAAAGTACTAGTGCCATTGCAGGCTTAAATGTGACCCTTCGTGCCGAAACCGTCACTAAGTCGCTGAGCATTACCCGAGAAACAAGCTTTCAGAAGTCAGAGAGGTTGAAAATATTGATGTTCATGTTTTGCTGGCGAAATAAAGAAAACAAATCCTCATTCCTCACATACAAGAATCAAGTTCTTATGCTTTGTTTATCATTAACATTATTTATTGTATTGTCAGTTGAATCATTTGGAATCTTTGCAAACCTTTTAACGCGAATTTATTCTCTTCGATTACTTGTCGGTTGACGCATAAACAGGCTGTAGGCCTATAATCTGTTAGGAGGCATTAAAATCTAAACGCGAGGGGTCACAAATTGTGACGCTGAGACGAAGAAACCTTTTGTTATGAATGCACTTGTCTGAATACGTTCGTAATCATCCGTTACGTGTCAAAAAGCAATTCTAAGAATAACATGACCAAAAAGTCGTACATTGATTAATAAATAGTCAAAATATTCCACTATGACCTCTCTTATTCTAAAATATAATTATAATTATTATCAAGACACGCTTGGATGGTAGATCAGAAAAGAGAAAATGTGGCCTGCACCTGGTCTCTCCCCACTAAATACAGACACAATGCGAAGTAATTGAGTATGCCAATTTATGTAGTCGCGATATAATAGCCACCTTTGGCAATCGTTCTGAGGCCGATTATCTCGTTCTCAATTAAGTGCATTTGCATAGCGTTATGATTATTGCGTTAATGCGCCATCCTATCCAGCGTCTGTTACTTACAAATATCAAGTCTTAAGTGAGAAATATTTCATTTATTTGATCAACATTTAGTAGATTTTTGATTGCATCAATATAATATTTGTGTCCCCTTGAGCATATTTTTTGGAGTATATGAGTCAGTTGATGCCATAGAACTCCCAAGAAAGTGTAATAGAAATATGTGAACATTGTATCATGTCATATGAGTCATTTGATGCCATAGAACCACCAAAAGAGCACAATAAAACATGTGAACATTGTATCATATCATATGAGTCATAGAACTCCCAAGAGAATGGAATATGAAAATGTGAACATTGTTCCATGTCAAATGAGTCATTTGATGCCATAGAATCCCCAAGAGAGCACAATAAAAAATGTGAACATTGTATCATGTCATATGATTCATTTGATGCCATAGAACCCGAAGAGAATGCAATAGAAATATGTGAACATTGTATCATGTCATACGAGTCATTTGATGCCATAGAACTCCCAGGAGAATGGAATATGAAAATGTGAACATTGTATCATGTCATATGAGTCATTTGATGCCATAGAACCCCCAAGAGAGCACAATAAAAATGTGAACATTGTATCATGTCATATGATTCATTTGATGCCATAGAACCCCAAGAGAGCACAATAAAAAATGTGAACATTGTATCATGTCATATGAGTCATTTGATGCCATAGAACTCCCAAGAGAGCACAATAAAAAATGTGAACATTGTATCATGTCATATGATTCATTTAATGCCATAGAACTCCCAAGAGAGCACAATAAAAAAATGTGAACATTGTATCATGTCATATGAGTCATTTGATGCCATAGAACTCCCAAGAAAATGGAATATGAAAATGTGAACATTGTATCATGTCATATGAGTCATTTGATGCCATAGAATCCCCAAGAGAGCACAATAAAAAATTTAACATTGTATCATGTCATATGATTCATTTGATGCCATAGAACCCTGAAAAGAGTGCAATAGAAATATGTGAACATTGCTGCATGTCATATAAGTCATTTGATGCTATAGAACTCCCAAGAGAATGGAATAGAAAAATGTGAACATTGTTCCATGTCATATGAGTCATTTGATGCCATAGAACCCTCAAGAGAGCACAATAAAAAATGTGAACATTGTTTCATGTCATATGAGTCATTTGATGCCATAAACTTCCAAGAGAGTGCAATATAAATATGTGAACATTGTTTCATATCATATGAGTTATTGGACGCCATAGAACCTCGAAGAGAGTGCAATAGAAATATGTGAACATTGTTGCATGTCATATGAGTCATTTGATGCCAGAACAGAACGGTCCCGGGCGCCAGAACAGAAGGCCCGGGACCGGGGTTTCCCCCTACTCTTATCGATAAATCCCAAGGGTTCTTTATCCTGCATACCACCATAGACATAGTTGGAAATACGGTAGTCTTGAAGCAGTCAACAGTCTTAGACATTTACAATATTTACTAGACAAATTGCCTTAGTACATGTAGTGAGATATAATATGCACATTTGATGAAGGCCATTAGTTGCAATGCTAAATGACTTCCGCATTAATTAAGTGTTAACCATTAACGTGTTTACATTGGTGGATATTATTTTAACATAACACCGTAATTTCTATAAATGTAGTGAGTGAGTGATGGGGTTTTACGGCTCCACCCAATCCGATCGGATGATACGGGCGCCAGAACAGAAGGCCCGGAACCGGGGTTTCCCCCTACTCTTATGGATAAATCCCAAGGGTTCTTTATCCTGCATACCACCATAGAGAGTAGTACACAGCGCCCGCCCTTGTTACGCAGTTGGGCAGCACTGCTGAGTCACCGAAGAATTACAATTATAACGAATTACAATTGTAATTCACAATCATAACGCCCGTGGCCTGATCGGGTCTCGAACCCGGGACCTCGACCCCCACGGACGGCATAGGATTGTAGTCAGCGGTTTAACCCATTGCGCTATCCGGTGCCCCTTTGATGTCATAGAACCCCGAAGAGAGTGCAATATGAAAATGTGAACATTGTTCCATTTCATACGAGTCATTTGATGCCATAAAACCCCCAAGAGAGTGGAATAGCAAAACGTGAAGTTTGTTACATGGCATTAAGTATTTGAAGTCGCATATGATTAAATAATATGTTATATAATTTTGTCGTATGATCGAATCAGGGCCTGATAGTTCATTCTCTTTTGTTGACCTTTAAATGAAAGTGTTTATCGAAACGACCGGAAACGACGAAAGAACGCGATTTTGACCAAACATTTTTTTTATGAATCCTATTAATGGAATGTTTGGTTTTACCAAATGCTATTGTAATGGGGTTTATTAATCGAAATCATACAGAACCTCACTCTGTCAACGTCAAGAAAACAGCAAAGTTGACATAAAAACTCAGTTTGTGAAGTTCTAGCGCCTACTGAGTTGTAAAAAAATACATTGATATTCATATCCGAACTACTGAAAGGAATTCTGGAATGTCAGTGATTGTCAGTGATGTCTGATTTTTATCTTGGCAGGAAGACGTACTCAATGCATCCAATTGAACATTCTTCAAGTGTCGTTTTAGATGAAAGCAAACATACGAATTATTTCAACTCAGCACAAAGAAGGTCATGTGAGTTAACACCTACTGTCATCCAGTTCTTGTCCTGTTTTTAACCCAAGTTTTCTTGAAACAAAATAGTCGTGTATTATACATTTATATCACAAGCTCGACTTCAATGTTACCATGTTCATAATAACTGCCAAACTTCTTAAAATGGGATATAAACGTACATTTAATAAATGCATGTAAATGCAGTTGGATCAGCTATCTTATAGTATTATTAAATTGCCTTAATAATGCATGCGTCGCATATCTCAACGGTTGCTTGGCAAGTGTCGTAAAAATGCCTTTGCAGCAAAAAGCCGCCGTCTCCTAGACATGTCTGTACGCGTCATTCATTTGTGCCGACCGAGCACTTGGATTTGTAAGTGATCTCGCCTGCGTTTAACCTGGGTGGATTTGTTTCACGGGAAATCTTATTAACGAATGAAAGGCAAACCAACTCGACCATAAACCAATACACATAGCAAACATTCGCATGACTAAGTTGCTTCTAAAAGCGGCGTTTGACTCAAACGTGAGGATTATTATCAATGGAGTCATCCAATACCTGCTTAAATCACGATATACCTGAGGACTATATAACTCGACCGATCAATTATATAGTGCTTTGAAGGGCGAGAGGTGTTATTATATAGACATAAGACAAGCAGAGAGAAGAGTTGGTATACACAGGAATATCGCATTCATATCATTCAGGTGAGGGCGAATTTTGACGTACTGGTATTAGTTTGTTATGCAATTGTGGAACCACACAATTAACCCAGATCAACATCGATATTTATACCAATGGAATCAAATCTCGACTGCGGTTAATCACATCTTATTGTGCAACAATTTAATGCTGATCCAGTCCTCCCTACTGTGGTTTTGAAAATTATTGTTGGTTCTTAGAGAGATCTAAAGTGGAATGAGTTTGGCTTGTCATATGTTCATGTTTGAAGTAATGAAGGACGACCATGAAACGAATCCAGGAACACATGAGCTAGTGAGTTTTAATTCAACTCGATTCGTAAATCTTAATGATTATGCTTGCACCTGAAAGCGATTTAAAAGTTATATTCATTGCACAATTGACCCTTACGCTATTTTTTTTTTCTGGCTTCACTTAACTTATGTGTCTGTTTCCCTAAATTTCTAACATAAAGAGGAACAACAAAACACGATTGAAGTAAAACAAATATTTAAATGTAGAAAATGATCACAGGAATATAAAGATAAAGTTTTCAACATTTTGCTATTAGTGTACAATGAATTGGTGAGTCCGTGTTATTCAATATATAGGCCTAAAGGTAGAAACGTATAATTGTACAATAGAATGATATAAATAGGCAATGTTATAATTGATAGCTAGCTGTATGGCAAGATGACACAAGAAGTAGGGGGTTTGACTGGAACTTTGTCTATAGATCTGTAATAATAATATAAAATATATCGCTTTAAGCAGCGCATTGAGCGCTAGCACAGCAGAATCGTGCGGTACACAATGTCCAACTTGATGCGTCCTCTGATTGTGACATAATGATTACCCTTGTTTTCTTTTCTTCAGTTTAACCCCAGATGCCA
>KB312148.1:25216-35845 GCA_000328365.1 Capitella teleta | reverse complement strand
TCTGTTTATACGTATTGCATGGTGCACATTTAATTCAAATTGAAGTGAATGCATAATTACTTATAAATATGCTGCACGTGAAAATATTCCGTTTTCAAGAAATCACCCCCCCCCTCCCCTCCTCTCTCCATCCCCGCGAATACTAGTGTAATAATTTGAGCGATAATGAACAGATGCGAGAGATCAGATGCGAGAGATCATCATGAACTAGAATTTTTCACGGCACTCCATTTTCACGGTAATAGGGGTCATCCTTTTTCGGGAAATATGTTTTTCGCGGTCGGGTATGGCGGAAAGTTTTTTGCGCATCTAATTTTTGCGGTCGCGCATAAATGCTCTCATCAACAACTTCTCTGCTTTGTGAGTCCGTTCAATTAAAGCCTCACCGCGACGCATGCTTGGTGATTGCGTAACAATTGTTTGCACAAGTTGTCCGTTTCAAACTTTCCGCTGATTGACTCGCATTGATTGCTCCTGTTTACAACAGTATTAAGAGGAATGAAAGAATCAATTGTTGCGATTAAACAAATACAACCAGGAAATATTTCTTAAAGATAACGAATACGGGTGGGTATAGTCTCTTCTTTACATACCGAATAGGGGCCGGGCCATATACGCATTGTAAATTAAGAGTCATCTGTAACTCGCACAAGCGCTGCTAAGTAACTCGTACAGTAGTAGGCCTACTACCCGTAGTTGTTTCTCAATCCTACTTGTATGTCATTAATTGGCTGCAATCGATTTCTCGCGGATCTGATTTTTGCGGTGTGCTCGCGATTTATACACTAACTCTTCTCTTTCTTTTTTTGTGACTTCAATTTTTCGCGCTCAATTAAACGAACCAATTTTAATAAAGCAAACTGAATAAAATTTACTTCCACAGATCTTTATTGTGTTTATGGATAGCAACTATATACAGAATACCATAAACACAATAAAGATTTGTACAAATGATACCTTCTTTTACCCGGTAAAACTGAATGTAAAATATATGTATATAAACGTCCAATAGGCGGCTAGTGCATATCGGCGGCGGCTTCAGGGTCTAGTCTCTGTGAGTAACACCGGCTTTTGTTTGTTGATGTGATATGTGAATTATCAATCGGTTGACACGACATGGAGTCCCCTTATTATACAGCAATAACAATTAGCGATGTACGGCATTAAATTCAACTTTTGATCTTGATTCTAACTAAATATTGGTCCCAATCGACACGAGAGGTTGACCCCCTATCATGATGCGAGGAATTTTCGCATCGTAAACTTTGATCTGATGTTAGGCAGGTAAAGTTAGCAATTCACCTATTATCGAACACCTATCAGTCATAATGAGGGGTATAATATTTATATGGCCTTCCATATAAATTTTATACCAGTAAACAGTCTCCATACAAGTTCAATTGAGTTCAGGGATTTAATAAATCCCCCAGACAGCGCTGTTTCACTTAGACCAGGCATCACTCTTGTGTCCTTTGTTTCGTGATTCCCATCCTCATTCATCAACTACCTGAAGAACTTGAAACCACGACTTCAAAGCCCTTATACTATAATTGGGTCACACTAGTCACGATAACAAAATCAGTCATAATATACAGGTTTTAAGCAATGGCTGGTTTATCTAAGCACAGTGTAGCTTAAATAATGTCATTGATTGCCCATAACGGTGGGTATGTCCACCTTGGCTACATGTAAATCTGTCATATCTAAATCTAATAAGGTTGAATTGAAACCGTTTTGAATATTGAAACCATAATAAATCAAACCGAATCTGTATGTAGAGGTATGCGGGGTCCGCTTAGAATTTCTTAATCGTAAACAGATTTTAAGCATAACGTCTGGAAGCTCAATGTTCGCTCTGATAACAGGGAGATAAAAACCGCTAGTACTCTCGTCTAGTTCTCCGTAGTTGAACCTTCACATCCACCATGCAGGTTCTAGGAATCCACTTCGCTCCGCTATGGATCCCAATAGAAAGGAGACTGCAAATGGGGGCTGTCCTGCTTTTCACAGTCACTTTCACACTTCTTCCGTCAGTCAGTTTATTGGCCCTGGTGTACCTCATGTTCACTGACTACTACTGGGTCGCCCTTGGCTACACACTGTGGATATATTACGACGTGAATTACAATAAAACCTCGAGCCGTGGCGGTAGGCACGCGGTTTGGTTACGCAATTCGGCTTTGTGGAGGTACTTCCGTGATTTCTTCCCGGTGAACTTGGTGAAAACTGCAGATTTAAATCCGGAAAATAACTACTTGTTGGGGTACCATCCCCATGGTATTATTGGCTGTGGAGCTCTGTGTAACTTCGCCTCGGATACAACCGGCTTCAAAACGGAGTATCCAGGAATTAAAGCGCATTTGATGACCCTGAAAGGAAATTTCCGGTGGCCTTTGATGCGAGCATTTTTACTGTGGAGTGGTGAGTTAAGATACAACTTAAAAATCATCTGCTGGTAGATCCCCTATGGCAAGGCGAAATACGTTATCCTATTTGTATTTATATTGTTGTACTTGATTAGAAGTGATTATAAATATACACGTAACACCAGAATATGCACATTTACCGTCATCGGCATACTTATTGGATATGCAGCTTAGGTAAAGTTATCAGTGATTGGTCAATCACAACAGCTTGCAATCCAGTATCTGTGACCAGGCTTGTTGAACAAACATGGGATCAGCTGAAATGAGTCCCATGTATTGCTTGAATCACAGAATCCACCGATTAGTACTAGCCGTCACCGTTTGGCCGTTTCAGCCAGTCACCATCCGTAATTGGGGCATGGAAAGATGCAATTCATTATTGGTATTCCATGCATGTACATCTGAATATAATAATGCGTCGTGCATTAATGGGCCCAATTTGTACTGAGCTGCTCAAGGTGTGATTGATGATTCTAGTTATTCATCGTGTACGTGGATGTACGCATGGACTTGAAAGATGCTTGGTTTTTCGAGGAAAGGCTTGGCTTTGTATTAGTAATTGTATATGAGGTACGTGTGATACCACAAAATTACGTGCGACACCAATGAGAGCTTCCTCCGATAATTCGATTGAGCTTCGCGCCTTGAAATTAGAAATACCATCTATGTAATTGACATTTTATTATAGCAACCCTTTCCAAGCTACTACAAGCCACCGCTTGCCACCGATGATAATGTTGAGCCGATATCTCCGATATTGCAGAATTGTTTAGTAGAAAGCGCTTCTCGACAGAAACTTTTTATAATACAATAAGATACTGGTATGTATAGGTTCAATTCAATTAATATCTCACCCAATAAAATCCTCCAAGTCAGCAATTCTTTTTTTTCAATCCCGATTTCCAAAATGAGCCAGAATCTTTCCGGCTGAGCGACTTCAGTACATGGACAAATGTTCATAAATTGGAGCGAGTGCTTCCAACCAAATGCACAACATGCTCATTGGTCAGTTGCTGATCTTACACCTATCATTCAGGTGTCTGTGACGTCAGTAAGGAAAGTCTGCAATGGATCTTAAAGGAGCAAGGAACCGGAAACGCGGCAGTTGTTGTGGTCGGGGGTGCGGAGGAGGCCCTCCAGGCACGTCCAGGCAACTATGACCTCACCCTGAAGAGAAGGAAGGGCTTCATTAAAATGGCCATCAAAACCGGGTAAGACCAGCTCATGGGTATTTTTATAGTGTTTGTCAATTTGGCGTGCCATATGCCACCGTACGCATACAAACTTATTGTTAACTTGTGTAAGTTATAAATCTCTCTCTCTCTCTCTCTTTCTCTCTCTCTCTCTCTCTCTCTCTCTCTATCTATCTCTCTCTCTCTCTCTCTCTCTCTTTATAGTGAGACAGTATGCATGTAAGCAGTATAGGACTGGATGAGTATTTACATTATTTTTAAGCTGTGAATTAGATCAAAAAGCCACTCAGTCATTAAAATTATTATTTCGTAACATATAAATTTTGATGTTATGTGAAAAAAGACATATACTTGGGGTATTTGTTATAGCCTTATAAGTTTACCTATCTGCTAATCCAGTTTATTATATCTCACTATACATGTATGATGTATACTTTGGCGCAAAAGAAACGCATTTTTTGGTTATGTCATTGCATAGACACGAATTTTCGTGTGTACCAAGTTAAACTATTTGAGAACATATTCATGAAATTTCAAGGAAAACAAATGGAATTAACCTGGTTTAGTTGGAGAAATAATCGACAAGGGATCAAAAATAACAATGTTCGATTTTCATGGTCAGATATTCCCTGTCCCTTGACTCACACACCAATAACACAAGAGAAGATTTTTTGGGCCAAATTTCTCGATGAGACTCTCAACCCTGCCCTGTGAGATGTTGAATCAGCTCTCTGTTATTGTGGAGACTTTATAAGTGTTATTCTCATCCTTTGATCTGCTAATTACCGGGGTCGTTATCATGCGGTATAGTTATGCCTACACAACGTAACCTCTGTAATCACAATGTGTGTTATGCTGGTCATACTGGTAGCTGAGACAAAACTGCGATTTTCTCAGCTTTTTGCTTGCGAGGGTGTGGTTTTCATCAAAGTATGTGTTGTTCAGAGCTGTATTTCAGTACATATAGTTAATTGTATATGATGTTGAATCTTATATCGTTGGATCCACAAGAGAACAACCTATCCTAATATGTAAACTATTTAGCTATGCGTGCGTTCATGTAGAAATTACAGAGCGATAAATCGAGGCTTTTTGAGTAAAATACGTGGCGGTGATGGGGTATCGGCCCGAAAATGCTGTGGTGGTGAATGTGTTAAAAGTGCATAATTTATAGCATAAAGGTGAAGCCTTAAATATCCATATAGATAAAAACTAGCCTCATTTTTATCCACAACAGAATTTTTATGACTCGTAATTATTAAATAATTGTCCATAATTGATGACAACCCCCTCACCGGTCACAATGGTGGCGAGAAAAAGTTGATGGAGCAAAATAGATTTTTAATGAGTTGAAGCCTCTCGCACATGTTATTATTAAATGCAACATGCTCACGATGCGGTATGGGAACGTGCCCCATAATGAACCCATATAATTAAATCCATTAACCCAAATCAGGCCACTTCGGCTTCTCTTACACATGCGCCTGAAAAAAAGTGAACCAGGTTAATTACCGCTTCTTTGATAAACAGTAGACCAACTTGGGAATGGTTATAAATTTTGCAATAGCGGCCGCGGAACCATTGAAAACTCGAAAACACTGGAGCCATCAAATATGGTTGGGGTGTCACAGTTAATTTACACAGACCGTAAAAGTGCGAAAATCACATGGACTTCATAGTGAATGACCATTGCCGCAATACTGTCTTCAATATTATTAACAGATTAGAGTTGTATTATTTATTATAGAATTTTGTTTTTCTCGCGGATACACAGTGTATATTTGGGTTGCCTTGGACACATACTCTGTGCACGACCAACCTAGCCGCTAGCCTATATTTCTGATATGTTTTGAAAAGTAACAAATTTGCTAGTTAATAATATACGTGCTGTGGTAACCTGTGCCCTCCGGCCGGGACAATTCAAATTATGTAGTACGTATAAGTACCTCGTAGAAAATACGCGGGTCATTAATGAAACCACGAATAACAAAGTTGAAAAATTCGGTAAAACTGGACAGTAGCTAGGTCTGGACTTTATCCACAAGGATTAATTATAATTACTAAGTAAGTCATAACGAAATATGCGAGCTGGCCGTCTTGTCATATCTTTGGTATCAATACTAAATTATTCATTTGATCCTGTTAGATCTTGCGAGAATTATCTAGAATCTCCTCGCTGAAAGAACTCGTTATTTTTACAATTTCTACTAGAACCTTCTAAGATATATAAACGTGTACAGCTAATCCACAGCAGCATTATTACTCTTTTCACGATTACCAACATATCTCCGGTCATTATTTTGTAAATAAATCATTTCCGTCATACTGTGGAGGATTTTTCTATTGAGTTCTCAGAAATACAACAGAGAATTTTGGCGCAGTCGGCAGGATCTGACCAAGCATCGACGTTCTTTCTTTTACACGGATTGATCAGCATCTGAACTCAACGATGACAGAGTTGAAGGATATATTAAAGCTTATGCTAAGGCAGCGTGAAGCGGATAAAGCGCAACGGAAACAGGATTTGAAGCTGATGCAAGACCAGTTGAGGAAACTCGTCGACAAGCTCCAACCAGCAGCTCTTGCAGCGACACATACAGTGTCCACTCCGTCCTTCAGTCCGTTCGATTCTACTTCAGAACTCTGGGATGACTACTACGTGCGTTTCTGCACCTTCGCGGGAGCTCATTCTGTTCCTGCATATCGAAGAGCGCAAGTCTTCCTCACTAACCAGTCAGCTACTACGTACAAGCTGTTGGTTAATCTCGCAAAGCAGGCTGAAACTTCGAAGGACATCAACGATCTCACTATGGACGAAATCGTTCATTTCATGAAGGATCATTTTGATCCTAAACGACAATGCTACTTGTTTCATGTCAGCAGAATTTCTGGAATGGTGCCGAGACAAGGGAATTACACATCTTACAGGTGCTCCCTACCATCCTGAATCGAATGAGGCGGCGGAAAGACTGGTGCAGACTTTCAAACAATCCATGAAGAAATCAACGCACCCAACTAAGCAAGCACGGAATGAATTCCTCATGCAGTACCGCCGCACACCAAACAGCACTGGATATTCACCCAGTGAGCTGCTGAATTCAAGGCAGATTCGAACAAAAATCGACACTTTGTTGCCGATTCCTGCTTACATTGCTCAAGGTAAGCAGGCAAATGAAGCAACACGGTCTTAAACCCCAAGAAGTGGCCTACGTCGTCATCAATTACAAAGTAGGCGACACAGTTTATGCACTCTACTTTGGGCCACGACGAGACAAGGATCCACGCTGGGTACCTGCAGTCGTCACCAAACGCAAGGGGACCCAAACGGTGAACGTGAGAGTTTGGCCTCGGGGGGTCCTACTTGGCGCCAACATGTGGATCAACTGCAACCACGATATCCATCCCCTGAGGACCTAGAACCGGGTGATGATGGCACGCCAGCAGAAGAAGAGGACATCGGGGCAGAACCTTCAGCAGCAGATTCTTTCAAAGCAGCAGCTTCTACTTCCATTCCTTCAACACCTTCACCTGAATTGCGACGTTCCGCACGCACTACAAAAGGAATACCACCACTTCGTTACTCGCCTTAGAGACTCTGCTTCAAGGCTTGGTGGGGAGGTGTTAGATCCTGCGAGAATTATCTAGAATCTCCTCGCTGAAAGAACTCGTTATTTTTACAATTTTTACTAGAACCTTCTATCTAAGATATATAAACGTGTACAGCTAATCCACAGCAGCATTATTACTCTCTTCACTATTACCAATATATCTCCGGTCATTTGTAAATAAATCATTTCCGTCATACTGTGGAGGAATTTTCTGACACCTTTAGGCTGTAGAGTGATGTTCGAGCAATCAGTTCACGTGCTTCCAGCAAACCGGCTGAAATAAATTCCACATATCAATTTTCATTCGAATTTCTGCGACTCATGATTATAAAATTATTACTCCACGTTTTGTCGATAATCGACACTCATAGTATAATCACGCAGATTATGAAACAGTGGTTAATTGTCAGGATGGTGCCACGGACACAGTCATGGATTGCTTAATATGTCATTCACTGTCTTTTAATGAACTGGTACCTCTATTATAATTACTGTTATTGTTGTTATTGAATATACGACATGCCCACCTTGCAAAATGCGACACGCAATGATCGAACCCACAAAACCTTTACCGAGCTACACCACAAGAGGTCACACCGACCTCTCTTATACTCGGAGACATTCGCCTGCAGAAACGAAAATCTTGGATTTTGGTTGTGAATTGGATTGTTCGACATAGCGTGCTATGTGAAGCGTTCAAATTTGAATGAACAATCAGCGCAGTCGGTGCAACGACAATAACCAATTAGATGGCTTCGTTAGCCTCGTCTAGTTCTTGTACGACCTCTTGTGAAGATGAGTGTTTTATACCCTTAAAGGTTATGAACCTTTCAAGGACGATATCATCAGTGATCGTGTTAAGCAGTTCGGGACCGCGTAAATACGACGTTATATTCTAGTAATGCGAGGTTAAATATGAGCCTAAGAATAAAATAAAGAGGGGGGGGGGGCAGATTCGAATGATCGTGAGTGAGTGAGTGATGGGGTTTTACGGCTCCACCCAACCCGTTCGGGTGATACAGGCGCCAGAACAGAAGGCCCGGGACCGGGGTTTCCCCCTACTCTTATCGATAAATCCCAAGGGTTCTTTATCCTGCATGCATACCACCATAGACAGTAGTACACAGCGCCCGACCTTGTTACGCAGTTGGGCAGCACTGCAGAGTCACCGAAGAATCATATCCGAATGTAATCGGGCTTTGGGAATGGGAGTTGGAATCATAAAATAGAGTAGGGTATGTTGTCTGTAGTTAGACTATGCATATTAACTTGCATTGCATTGCAACAACATTGCACAACCTACATTGCACAACCTACTCTTAAAACCTACACTCTTTTATATTTATTTTCTTACATGGCATTGCTCAACTTTAAGCCAATGAACGCCACGCTTTCTTACGCATAGGCTAAAATATCAACATAATTAATGTGTTCTCAACTTACATGTACATATATTACATTCTAAGAAAGTTCACATATTAGATGTAGTTCGCGGTATAGCCAGGATCTCTGTGGGTATTACTTTCTTAATACAGAGCACATATTATGAATGAATTCGACCTGGAAACTGACTTTAGTCTGACTAGGCACGGTTTGTGTCTCATCGGATAGGCACAAATCACTTGGGGTTAGGGGGGTGGGGTGTCTTGTATCCTTGTAACATGTGTATCTCAATTCGACATACGATGCATTATCAGTCTTCATACCTGACGAATCCTTTCAGCAGGGCAAAATGACCTGGTCATCTTGACCTAGCTGGCGTTGTTCAAGGTCATTGAAATTTCCTTTTAACAGGGCACGCCTGGTCCCCGTGTTTTCCTTCGGTGAGAATGACATCTTTATCCAAGCAGACAACAAAAGAGGATCCGCGATAAGGAAATTCCAGGACAGTTTCAAAAGCGCCTTCGGTTTCTCTCCGGTTCTGTTCCACGGAAGAGGAGTGTTCAACTACACGTTTGGATTGTTACCCTTCCGGCGTCCAATATATACCGTCGGTGAGTGTGGTGTAATTGTATAATCATAACGGACTTATTAATGTTATGATTTCACCAGATCGTGAATCGCTGTAATCATAACGCGCTCCTTTTTATTCTAAATCTGGATTCATTTCAGTGGGGAAACCCATCTTGGTCAAAGAATCACCAGAACCGACCCAAGAATACATCGACGAAATCCATCAACAATACATTGATGACTTGTGCCAACTTTTTGATGATCACAAGGAGAAATATGGCGTCGATCCGTCCGTATCGCTGAACGTCATTTAATCTTTCACACAATTACCAAAGTCTCATGTGAACGCTCTCTGCACTCGTTTAAACGTGTTTCGAGCTTCTTCTTTGTTTATTTTACATGTACCTCCAGCTTTGGTCAATTCGTATCCATGGCAACTGCACCGTGCAATTTTTTGCTGGCTGGAGTAATAATTATATTTTGAATATTCATGAGCACATGAATATGATTTATGTACTTGCTATTTCTTAAATATAAACTATAATCCAAAGAAAAACTACGTTTACTAACTTAAACTAGATATATCTCATGAGAATAAGCATTACATGTAAAATCTAAAGATTAAACGAGACTTACCTGTAAGTTGAAGTTTGATTGGGATTCTACCGACCATAAAGCGGGAGGAGGAGTCATATGAGATAGCTGCCTTGTTGCTGTCGCTCACACTTTAAATTAACCCGATCTGTCCAGGAAGGGGGAGTCAGGGTAGGGAACATGGGAGGGCATATGACTCTTCCTCCCGCTTTATCGTCGGTAGAATCCCAATCAAACTTTAACTTACAGGTAAGTCTCGTTTAATCTTTAGATTCTACCTCCCATAAACCGGTCGGCGGAGCCATATGAGACTGGCTGTTAACGCGAGGAACCTCCATGATGGCTGGCCGTTGGACTTTTTCCCAACTGTTCTTGCACTTTCTCGTGCGCGAGCCCCTTCCGAAATCTCTTCCGGGCCAATTTTAAGACTTCGTCGCAGATGTCTGGGCCAGTAGCGTCATCCTCGAATCGAGCCAGCCCTCTCACTCGGCTCGCCCTCCCCTGATCCGCTGGTCACGCAGCGATTGATGGCATGTTCATCATTGCAGGACTCTCCGTCGTGGTCCATTTCCTCATGGCCACGCTTGGTTGTCTTGGGGGCATTCCTTGAATTAACCTCTCGCCAATTGATGTCTCTGCTCGAGGACTGGAGTGCATCTAGCGACTCCGATATTCTAGCCATGAGGGACACGAGCATCCCTAGGATGGAGGAATCTCCAGAGCCTGGGTTGTGTTGGTCTCCAATGGAGGGTGGAGGAGCATCCCCGCCTAGTAGTGCAATCTCCTTCTGTTGCGACATCTTGCCAGTTTTAATCGAAGACGTGATGCTTCAAGATGAATGTGAAAGAACAAAGT
>KB312144.1:28903-57691 GCA_000328365.1 Capitella teleta | reverse complement strand
AAGGGGAATTCAGGGCCCCATTTTTTGATTAGGAACCCATAATTCCCAAAAATACTTTTCTTTCGGTTTTGGGTTTTTTTTTTTTTTTTTTTTGGCCCAAAAGGAACCGGAAAGGCCCCCCCCCCCCCCCGCACATTTCACCACCCCCTTACCCCTAATCATGGTGCCATGTACATCACTGCCCACTCTATGAAGAACATGTTGTATCCGTGAAATGCATTCTATAAATAACCATTGATTACATTGAATTTGAATATGTTCATTGTGCACCTTTTGAACGACTTTTCGATCTCGCAAATCATATCGTATGTTTGGTTACACAATTTGTATTCTGCTTGTACATGATTGCATGACATGTACATATAGGTATATCACCATTATCTATTTGCTGGTGCTGTACTGTGGATTGCATGTGGATACATGCACATATAATTATAACACGTAGGCCTACACACATCCCGTGTCGGCTGAATTATCCTAGAATTGCATAACAACAGTGTGGTTTTTTTTTTGTTTTTTTTTTTTGGGGGGGGGGTGTTCTTCATGGCAATTGAGGAAATTCACTCGGGTCTCGCGTTGAGTGTGCGGTTGGATCAATTGCGTCACAGCAGAGCGTTGATACAAGCTGAGTGCACATGCACCAGAAATGCCATTGAACAAGGCAGCACATCTGCTGCGCCCCAATGAGTAATTAACCAACGTAAGCCACGATGTCCCATTGCCTATACGCCGTAGGGTTGGTGGGCATGGCCTAGTTAATTAATGGATGGATTAAATGTGTGGATACTAATTAAATTATACTTCATACTACTTGTACAACTACACATTATTCAATCCTAATCTTTTGTTTTGCCCATCTTCATCTCATGGGAAGTTCATCCCCCCCACCCCCCCTCACGCGTGCGTTCTCAATGCTATTTGACTTGCGTCATTGATTTCATTTCGATCCTTGTGGGGAGGGGGGGTGTCACTGACCGTGCGGAGGAGGAGGAGGCGACTTCCTGTTCATGATCGGTGCTGTTTTGATATTTCTTGGTCCTAGAAATGCCTTGAATCACTTCATTAATCACTCGAATTTCACGGAAATGCGCGCGACCGTGAACTCAGTGAAGATACACTTTTATAGATGCCCAACTGAGTGTGAATCATCTGTTTACGAGCCAACAAACGAAATGTTAGACCTAACATTTCACTGTTCGCTTGAACGCGGTAGTAGTACTCCTACACTGAAATGTCTAATTGCATGAACATTAAACTTGACAATCAGGAACTTTTTTTTATTGTGTACTAAGTTTAGATTTTCTTCATTTTGTTTACGATTCGTTGTATGTAAGTAAATGTGTTTAACGCTAAACACTCGAAGACTCCGCCCCCGCTTCCTGATTGGCTGAGACCGGATGAGTCATACTCAGCACCATGCCTGGCCGCATATATAAACCAAACCACACTCCAGTTCATTCACAAACCACAGATCATGCGTACTGTTGGCTGGCCTATATTTTGCTAAACTCTTCTGAAGAGAGAGAAAGAGAAAGAGAGAAAAAACTTCTCTTTTTTTTTATAAGCTTCAATATATATTTTTTTCTACGTTGTGCTACAACAACCCTCCATGCATCTTCGTTCAGATCTGAACGGCACGTCGCCGTTGGCCGCTTCCGCCGCCACAGACTCCCCTCCTTCGTCTCTTCAGACGTCCAAGCACCCTGGACCAGGATTCTCGGCGTCTGCCATGGACATCCTGACGGGCGAGAGGACCCTGAGCGCCGTCCTGAGTGAGCATCCTGGTGAGCTTGTTCGGACTGGCAGTCCGAACTTCGTGTGTTCCGTGCTGCCATCGCACTGGCGCTCCAACAAGACCCTGCCTGTGTCCTTCAAGGTGGTTGCCCTGGGAGAGGTGAAGGATGGCACCAAGGTGACGCTGAACGTCGGCAATGATGAGAACTGCTGCGGAGAATTGCGCAACGCTGTCACGTACATGAAGAACCACGTCGCTAAGTTCAATGACCTCAGATTCGTGGGACGCAGCGGAAGAGGTGAGCCATCATTCCATTAAAGTTTTCATACCCGTTATTTTACGAAGTCATCAAAACTCGCTAGAAAGCCATGTAAGACCCATCCTTATAGCTTGCATTTTTGGCTGAGAACTCAAGAGGTTTCCTTAACATCCTGAACAGCACCATCCTCATTCATAGCGATGCATCATAACTCACTAAACAGATGTAAGCAAATAATGAGCATTAATATACACAGGTATTGTGCGTGTTCTTATACGGTCAGATATATGTGTTATAATAGTAGGCCTGTATACACATCCAATATAGTCCCTAATTTGTTTACCAACGGTGTTATTGCTGTTATCATGCAACCTTTGATCGAAGAAAGTTCTTGAAATGCTCACGGCATTTGCGTGCTGAGGTCAGCATTGACTAGATCCGTTATTCGGCATCTGCACTTTAATTATGCTATCCGTGTCTACCTTGATGGTGTGCGCCCAGGGGTGGCCCACAAATAGCAGGCTGATGTGTGCCTCCTCCTCCTCCTAATGACCTCATGCTTTGGGTCTCCCCTCCCTGGCCTCGATCAAAAGCTCCCAGGGGCGGCGAAAGTACTGGCTGTTGTGTGCTTTCTTCCTTGAACCCTCGACCCTATAGACAGATATTCAAATGAAGAAGTCACCTGTGCCCGGTGGCTGTCTTATTCTATTGAACTCCGCTCACTTCATATAAAATGCTGCATGCAAATGTATATAGTACACGCTTTATATGCGAATGAGGAACAAGTGCACCTGAGGTTCGTGAAAGCATAATATGTAAATCAAGTGCATATTAGCAAGAGAGCGCAGTGAGATCAGAATACTGGAACTTTAACCGCCGACCCTAACGTAACACATCCCGCATATTACGCGAGAAAATCCCATCCACAAACAGACCGACAGGAGACGAACGCATGGCATAACATTTTCATGTCTGTGTGGCTTTCCAGCAGAGGTGGCGAAGTACACGGGCTTCATGCTAACTACTTTGGGTCAAAGCACTTGAAGCAGTCGTTGACTCACTTAATTCTCTTATGAAGTTATGGATCAGCTCGTATTTCCAGGATTTCTTTTAATGACGTGTGTCATTTATCATCATCGCCGCCATTAAAGTGACATCATCAGATGTTAAGTACCGCAACTCTTTTATTGTAATGTTAAAGAAGCCACACATGAGCAAGCCACACGCATGCGCAGATCAAAGAAACCCCCTTTAATTAGCTTGCATTTAATTGATGCCAGTCTGGCGTGCAAGGCCAGTAAGTGCAAGCAGAAGTCAAACGCACCTAGCTGTATGATTGAGTGGCCTCTGAGTACATTGCATTCTGTGCACTTTCAGGAAAGAGCTTCAACCTGACGATCTGTGTGCAGACGAACCCTCCCCAAGTGGCAACCTTCCAGAAAGCCATCAAAGTGACCGTCGATGGCCCACGCGAGCCCCGCAGCAAGACTAGTAAGTACTGTCCATGTCACTCATGCCAGGAATAGTGTATACTATATATGTATACAGTATATATACGGTGTACAATGTAGACAAAGAGCTTTGCTTCCGCTGTGTGCCGTTCACTCCTGCAGCGTTGGGTGCACCGTCAATGTGTTTGCCATATTTTATTGTTGTCCTTGTTGACGTGACCCTGTGTTTTTCAACTTCTCTTTTATTACGCGTTTCCTCTGATGACTGAAAATGGCAGCTCCTTATACAATGCTAGCAGCATCCTCTTCGGGACATGTATTCACACTGATGCTTTTAGATCTGTAGCCTTGTACAACCGGACATTGTGACATGTCAAGTGCTGTAGTAGTCGGTGTTACATCTCATGCAGTGTTTTCTCTTATAAGGCGATGGGTCCCTTTTGGACTGATCCTTTAGATCATCGCACTATGCCCCAGTCTCCCCCGCAGTGCTTCCTCCACCTGGCTAACCCACGCGTCGGAAAAACAGCAAACGCCAGGTCTTTTCTTCCACTTGGGGTTGCTGTAACTTAAATAACAAGTACCTGATCGCATTTGCTCGTTAATTCGCGTAGGCGATTGAAAGACATGAAAGAAAACCGCAGCGTCTCGTGCCAATACTGCGACAGCTGTTTCTGTGGTTACGCAACTCAAATATATAGCTTTTGAGTCCGAAACAAGGCGCCCCTAATCCAGGGTTAATCCTCACATGACTGCGATCTGTGTGACCAATTAAAGCAGGTGCTAGACGCTGCACAAAAACACCTTTATTTTCCTCAAACCCACTTTTTGGTAAAACCCAAAACCCGGAGACGGCATGATAATCAAAATCGGAAGTCGAAGGCACGTGGATTATACTGTTCGAGCAGAGAGAAAAAAAAAAATTATTATTATGGGTTCTCCCTCTTTATGTAAGATCTAGGTCACACCACGTGCTTCCATTGAAGTCTTACTTCCTTAACATTATATTTGATCTCCGTTTTCATTGAGGATTAAGAGCGCTTGTTTGTGTTTACTCACCGCCCACGATTGGGGATTCCCACTGAATGTACTATGCAGCCATGGCTTCAGTGAAAAGTCTCACAACCACGCCAAGAATTTATTACAGCTCTCGATCGATAAGCTAAGACAGATCTCACTCGGTGGTTACTGGTTTAGACTATAGAACATAATATACATATATAATATGCTATTATTGGTTCATAATATGTTTTAGCTCAAGGGTTGCAAAGCTATCTGTCATGTCAGAGACTGTAATTATCTACACTCACTGCTTTAGCCAACGTTTTATGCGATCCTAACAACACAAGCCTCGTCATAAAAGACATCAGCTGGGCGCAAGAATTCGAGGGGATTCCCCTTCGCATAGCTCTCTGAATAAACCTGATGTCAAAGGCCTGAAACTGTAGAAGTTAAATAGCGGAGTTCTTTTCATGTTATCACCGTGAATAACCGTTTGATGTGTCAATGTATAGCGGGGGGGGGGGGGGTATGCTTATAGAGTACATGGTTTATTTATAGGTAGGTAGGTACACGGGAATTAGTTGTTTACAAAATTAATTAGTACCGTTAATTTAATGTCCAGAGTTGTTGAAAGCCCAGCCCCTCCCTACGAATCTCTGAATGGCCAATTCACGACCAATCGTCCCCTTGCGACACGGAAAGGGGAGCATGGCCCTTCCCTCGATCGCCCGTGGCGGCTTCCCATTCGACCGCAATTGTTTATGCCCGATGGCCCCATCGACATCCCTCAGGTATAGGAACACGGTGCCCATCCCTTGGTTGTGATGATTGGTCTTGCACTTTGACCTCCGCATCACACGTGACATAACAGTGCGCCACCGGAAGCAGCACCGCCAAATAAGGACTTAGATGGCTCAGCGTGAAATATCGCCAATCTGAGAGCTTTTATGTCTTCAAAGGTTATAAATGTCTTGTGTGTCTTGTGTCTTGTGTGTCTTGTGTCTTGTGTGTCTTGTGTGTCTTGTGTCTTGTGTGTCTTGTGTGTCTTGTGTCTTGTGTGTGCCGGACGAGACTTAACCCATTCCCCTAATTATTCTTATATTGACCAAGAATGATGTGTTGTCGTGTCAAATGGTCATTGCGGGCGTCGTCATTAAACTGGTTGACTTTATCATTTCATTACTTTATCATTTCATTACGTCGACAAATGTATTTGTAGTTTTTTCGTCGAATTAACGGGGAATGCCCTCCAATTGGCGCTTACATCACACTCACTGAACTCACAGTGGGTTCAAGGCAGTGCATTGTGTACTATAAAGACGAATCGTAGACCCACTGCATGCAAACTGATACAAATACAATTGAGAGCAAATGTAGACATGTGCATTCTTTATAACGTTATTGCTGAGGACTCCCGCTGAGATATGTTATTTGTCGCAAGCCACTCCTCTGCACGTAAAAGAAGTAAGTTTATTATTCCTTGGGGGAGCTAGTGATTCACTCCGTGTCCCAAAGTTATAAACATTCCTTCGCCTTCCGATTTCACTGCATCGTGACGTTCTCCCCCTCGCGCACCGGAAGTCCGGTGATCGATGAGGGGGGGGGGACGCGGATCTTCCTCTCGAGTGGACAGTATGAGTGGACAGGAAGAGATTATCACAACACCGCTGACCAGTGACCAGATCATCGCTCGAGGGTCTGGTCAAGTGGCGGAGGCCTTCAAAGCCTCATCACTTGACACGCGAAGGACTCCATCCTCAGGCTAAAAAAAAAAGCTGGACAATATGACAGAGGGCGAATTAAATTGACCTTACATAAGGGGATCTCTATGCATTCACAATATAGGCCTACAACTTAGATCACTTCTTGTATAATCATCGTTTGTGGCAACCGCGATCATTTAAGAGTCCCCCGTGATTATTTAAGGCAGGTGCGAGGTGCCTGCCTGGTACATGTGCCAATCATTAAACCCAAACAGCTCTTGCATGCCGGGCCTCTTTGTCAATCTAAACAGCATTGCTGCTTGAGGCATCCCATGTTTTCGCCCGAGGCTGTCTGCTTTTCCCCGGGATGTCCCACCGTTTATAAAGTGGCGCTAGCAGCTTCCAGAATTAATTGTCAACTAATGGCGTCTGTGCGGTTGATGATCCCACGGAAACAAGTGTGATTCTCGCCACTCGCGACTTAAGTGATGTCTTGGAATGTTGAATGAGCAGATAATGGAGTCATTTACGCCGTACTTAATACGACACAGCGCCGTAACGGCCTCGCACCGTCGCTCAGAGCCCTCGTCAATGGCTCGCTTTGTTCGCCCACAGGATGACACTATGACCCTGGCTGCTGACTCCCTCTGTCATTATTCCCCTGCCAGCGGGGCTCCGAGTGATCGTATGCACCCTGTCAATGAGGCTGCAAGGTCCAATTGGTCGCTGCAATGGGCGATGTTTAAGCTTTGACCGCAGGCACCGACACCCAATCAGCGTGGTTACGGTGAGGGCACGAGACCCAACCACGGCTGAGCCCCGGTCGCGGCAGGGAAGGCTGCTGAATTTTAGGGCTCCTGCTTCAGACGCCTCCTTTCGCGAGCGATTGGCCATGAATAGGCATCGTGTAATGCAGGACAATCGTTCTCTTCAAAGTGAAAAAAAAAAAGTGAGGTCCAGCATTGTAGTCTGACTGACCAGCAGACAGCGGGGTACCATGCGAGGGGATGGATTGCTTTGAAGGGGGCAGCGACAGGGCACAGCGAGTGGCCCCTCCTTCGCCCCTCCCATCACTATACATAGAACCCTTTGCAGCAGCTTGTGAGCGATGGTGCCCCATCGTATGCCCTTATCAGTACAATCTGATGGTCATGATTTAAAACAGCGATCTGCGGCTGTCATTGGAGCCCATTCAGCATGCGGCCACCACGCGCTCGAGTGTGTCTCTTTACGATGGCTTGATGGACGCCTGTGAGGCTCACTGCAGGTGCTTCTGACCCGAGGGCAGCCAGCGAGAGGGAGGCGTCCGTTCTATTCACTTGACAAACGACCCCTTGACTCTCCTTCTCTGTATGCAATGGCTAGCCAGCCATTCATCATTGAACCCTCAATGCACCATCTCAATTGATCGAAATTTGATATCTGCTCGCATTTAACTCCATAATGAATGTGTCCTTTGCTCTTACAGAACTTCGGACGGATGACCGCCGCTTGCCTCCCCGCCACAACCCCCTGGAAGGCCACCGCCATTCCCAAATGTCGTGCCGGCCCCTGGGTGACATTGGCTCCGGTCTCAGCGTCCCAGTCCCGTCCATATTGGAACTGGAGAAGTTGCAGAGAGCGACGCAATCGCACAACACTGAAATGGTCACGACCTGCGTTCCCAGCTCCATGTACAGAAGCACGCAAGGTGAGCAGGAGAAAGAGACATCGCACACACTTCTTATGCACGCACCTGCTATATTTGGCCTATGTTCGATTCGTGTTGATTAGATTTTCAGTTTATGCTTTTCTGTGGTGTTAAGTCTAGAATGTACAGTTTCGTCATTTTGTGTTGTATACTTTGTTTCCATGTTATTATTTCCTTTGTGTTCATTTTGCGTTCGTTGTTGGATGTTTACAGACACAAGCGTCACTTACTCTGGAGTTCCAGGGCCCATGCCCCCCTCCGCTGTGGGGCCCATACCCCCGCAAGGACCCCTGCACCAAACGTGTTCTGGGGACCAGTGGGGTAGCATGGCCCCACCGAGTTACTCGACCAGCATCCACGGGGACATGACGGCCGGCCACTTCGGCGGCTGCATGCCCCTCGGTTCGGCGTGTTCATTCAGCCACCCGACCCCTCCGTCGTCGCACGGCGAGATGAACACGCCCCCGATGCAGCACCAGCACCCGCAACAGCAGCAGCAGCAGCCCCTCGGCTTGCACGACCATTCCGCACTGACCTCGCTGACCCCTCAGTCCGTGATCAGTGACACTTCCCACATGTCAGGTAGGCCGATGGTAGACGCGTATAGACTAACCTCCTGATTGCATAAGGTTGCATAAACAGTCCGACTAACCTGCCTTAAGAATGAAACTATTGACCCACTGTTGGCGCCGCCACTCGGTGCAATTGATGAGTTACGCATCGAAAAAACCCAGTTTGTTTTAACACGTGTTCGCTGTCGGTAAGGCGCTGTACATGTTAATAAGCATGAGTAACAAGGTGAGAATTATTCCGCGAAAAGTTTAGTCAAACAGCAGGGAGCATAAAAAGCTGCATCGCCTCGGGGTTAAGGTTGCTGCGTGGTAGCATGCTAAGCGCTGCAAAATCTTAATGATAGCTTTGACAGACTCGCTGACTAACTCCCCATGCAGTGAGTAATCCGAGCAAGAAGTTTATCACAAGCGGCGCTGACGAACGAGGCGGAGAAACGAGCGAGGCACACCGGAAGTGCCCGTCTTCCTGGTCATCTCAGGTCGGTCTTTAAGTGGATCATCTTTTAGCGTCAGTGGTCAGAGCCGAAATTCATCAAGCGTTATATGACGGCGTCGCTGAAACAATGCACATTGTTCAGAGCGGCTGAAGATCAAGTTTCTTCGTTCATAAAGTAGTTCAGGCTTTGAATGGAGCTTCCGCTCGACACTCAGAAATTACACGTTATGTGATCCAGCAACTTTTTTTCCCTTCTTTTTCAATTCTGTGCGGATGTATTTGGGTAAATGTCTTAAGTGCATGCACTGCTGTTGTAGGATTGCCAGCCTAAGCTGTTACGTCACTCGATGCTGCAATAGAATAACATGCATTGTATTTTTTTTTTTTTTTTTTTTTTTTTTGCCAGGGACATAAAAAGTTAGCGAACTTGGAAGTTTGACAAGGGAAACTGCGTTGTTTTTAAAGTTCGTTACATCGCGATAACCTATGGGCATCTATACACCAGTCATGTTGTTCAATTGTTTTCAAAATCAACGAGCTCTTTTTTTCTTCGAAACACCGTTACCAATAATAGAACCAATTATTAATCCAGTATCGATGGCATGCTTACGCAACCGCATTACGCAACACCGTCGATTTGTTTGGGGATGCACGGGTGGCATGCGGCAGGTGCTGCCCCCCCCCCCCCCGGTGCCCCTGGGTGCTCGGGCGCCCACGCGCCGACCGCCGGTAGCGATGCTCGCTCGCGACCTGAAATCGCGGTAATTACCGTTAATTGACAACAAAGAGAAGAGTTGCTTCTGCGTGAGGAGACGGAAGGATGTGGCGAATCTTTATGCCCGCACCCCCTCAGCCACCCCCTCCTGCCTGCTGCTTTCTTTGTGGTGCTTGTTTAATGTCGTGTCAATTTTGTCTCTTTGCACTTAATACTTATAACAGGCTTATATAACATAAATTGTTAACCTGAATAATATTCAAATTGGCCGGAATTTATTTATCGGTTTCCTTGACCTCGTTTCATGTTGTGACCTCCTGTTTTTTCACAGGACTCCTTCACGGAGGCAGTCCACCCCGCCACGACCAAGTGGAGAACCTGACCGAGATGGCCCTACTTGGGGGCACGGAGCTCTGCCCTTCGCAACCCATGCGACTCCCGCACAAAATCGAATCGAACCCGTCTGACTTGCTGCCTCTGACGCTCTCCTCTCAAATGCCCCCTCGCACCGAGGGCCCGCCGTCGGAGCTGCCTCTTGACCGACGTCCGCTGCCATCTGACCACCACCCGCGCTCAACGCTCGACTCTAGCCTGCCCATGGTCATCCCCCGATACTCGAATCTAAGCGCTGAGCTGCGCTTCAGCGACCCTCCCCGCCACATGCTGCCGCCGTCACCGACCCTGTCCAACTACCCGGTGACCAGTGCTAACATGGCGCTGCTTGACCAGGGCCGCTCTCTCTCGCTGACCCCGAGTGGCTACTCGCTGCTGTCACCGACGCTGATCGGAAGTAGCCCGAGCGCCAGTTCACTGCCCTCCTACTTGGCCACCAGCCCGAGCGCCATGTTCTCCGGCAGCTTCCTCTATCCGTCCTACCAAACGACCTTCATCCGCTCGCCGACCGACACCAGTCGCTCGCTGGATCTGATGACGTCATCGGAGGGCGGTCGTCTTCTTCCCGCCATTTCGCCTCCCCCGCCCCAGCAACTCGGCGCTGAGGAACAGGACAAGAAGATCCAGCAGCATATTCCAGAACAGATGATGGTACCGCGTTTGCCACAAGAGGGCGACCCGTCGGACCCGAGCGCCGTGTGGCGGCCGTATTGACTAACACCCCGCAGCGCCAACACTTCGAGCTTGGTTTGTGGCTGACATTTTGGGCTGAATTACCGCCGCGCCCCGATGTCGAGGTGGCTGTAACGTAATCAGCAGATGGCAATTCTGGTAGAATACTCACCTTGTGGCAACTCAATTGTAAATATAGATGGACACTGGTCAACGCTCTTGACCAAGGTGCGAAAGCGATGCACTGTCAATGCAAAGGACGAAGAGAGCTCGCGATCTCAACGGGTTTCTGGAGATGGAGTGGAGAACCATTTGGCGAATGGTGATCACGTTGTGTTCATAATTAAGGGAATTTAACTTAAGATATTTATCCTTATTTTTGATCTCGGTTGAATGTTTTGTAATCGTATTTATAAGGGAAATACTGGAACCACCTATCAGTAATGCTTATGGTAAATTATATTGCACAAATTGTAAACTCGTGGGTAAATTGTATGTCATTCTTCTGGAACTATACTGGCATATTCGTAACATTGCAATCTTGCAGACCATCAAAATGGCATATACCGTACGCAGCTATTCATCAAATGGTTGCCTTGGATGACACTGCTAATCTGTCATCTAATGGTTTCCTCATTTTTGCTCTCATTTGCATAATGTATTCATGGCTACAATCATTCTGCTTTTCCTGGTGCTTGCGTTTTGCCCGTTTCACCGACTAATTTCCTTTCTCTGGAAACGATGATGTAAATGGTTATTTCATCTTGCCTTCCTAAGTATTACGTACAATCACAAATATACTTTCACAATCAAATCATTGCATTTTCTCCTCCATTTCGTGAATTATCAAATTAATTCCCGGGCATTTGACTAGAAAATACAAAACGTTGTTCAGATGGGTTTTATTTTTGTCTGTTTGCTTTGACTTCTTTTCAAAAAAAAATTTTTAGATCGGATTTTCAATTTTATTTTCAAATTCAAATTCATTTTGTACTGTTCCCAAATTTACATTTATATTTTCTCTATCTCCTTGTTTTTATTTTTGCGTTATAATAAAATTTAAAACAAAACAAAACAAAAAACGTTATATATATATTTTTATTTTTTTTTTTTTTTTTTTTTCGATTTAAAAGCATTTGAATTTTGCCGTCTGGTCAATTGTTTTCACATTAGGTCTGGTACCTTCATCACTTCATATCTTTATATTTCTTTTCCCTAATCTCGTAATATTTTTGGTCGGGGTTTTACTTTGTGAGAGACTTTTGGCGCTCTTTTATTTTTATTTCTTTGGTGAAGACGAAAAAATGACGTGTGTTTACTTGAAGGATTGAAAATGAAACATTTTCAAAATAATATACTTCTGTCTGGTGAACTTTTGTCTTCATATTTTGTGTTCTGAAAAGTCATCGCTGTCTGCATGATGTTATTATCCATTTCTGTGTATATTTTATCTTGATTTTGTGTATAAAATATACGAAAAAAAGACAATAATTAAAATATAAAAAAAACTAATAAAAGAGTATGGAGTACTTTAAACATACCTTGTGTTAATGTTTTTTTCTTTTGTGTTGCTTGTTCAGAGCATTGAGTGCAGTATGTATAGCCTCTCTTTTATTACATATACTTATATAAAGAAGTCCTCCTGTTGGAGCTATATTGTACGATGATTAGAGAAAGGATTTGAAAGTCGAAAGATAGAAAGACTGGGAATTGGAAGCAGCCGCCACGCAACGGATCTTCTACTCCTTCAGTTTGAAAAAGTAATAAATTTCGGGTAAAACGAGAAAGGGATCTTTATAATCATCAATACCCCAATTTTTAGTTTGTTAGCAGTGTCAATGTGATGCAGTAGCTTATACTGAAAGAAAACAGGGTTGAGCGCCGTATAGAGGTGTGTGCTACATGCATTTACTTTACAAAGCATTATCCAAACGTAAAAATGGACATCGATCGATAGTCTTAATTTCATCTTCTACAAAGCAATACAAATCGGACGCAATTTGAAATTGATTTCTATATTCTGCATTGTGTACCCGCGAAGGTCTTTTATTCGCAATCTGAGGCCACACATTGCTATATTTATGCCTCAGCCCCACTCAATTGGCGATAACTTAACCGCATCACTCATAATCCACGCAAACCACCCTCTTCGCTTAAAATAAGCTCCCAGTGTGACGCAAGAGAGTTTTTTGGCGCCAAAAGGTTCTAATTTCTGACCAATGATAATGCTCAAGGCCGCCGTCTGCTGTTGATAAACCCTAAATAATAGTTAACAAGCAGGTTTTTTCGTTAAGATTTCGCAACCTTCACTGCGACACTTTCAACTTCCGGTGTTGCACCGTGAAATGATAGCCACACTTCCAGGTTATTAGGTGCGAAATTGTCAACGAAAGTGAATAACATCCTTCAGAAAAACCACAGAACATAAGATATGAAACCCCCTTGCTTGTGCCTGTATACTTTATCAGTACGTATAAATGACACTCGTCTAACATATATCTTTGAATGAAGCAATTCAAAAGCGCTGTTGACAATCAAAGCATTGAATGTTTTGGACTGGTTCTGTGGGGTACCCATACTGCTAACACTATTCTCTGCGGTGCGCATCTTCGCAGAATTTATGATTCACTCCATCAGATCTTCAGACAAACAGGAGCCGACTTGAAGCTGCACAGAATGTAATAAAAGCATCAATGCATCTTGCAGTTATGAGCAAAATGTGTTATTGCTCGACCATTACGGTGTAACCTGCACTGGTCCACTGCATACATTGACCCCGATCAACTGCTGGCTTTGTTCGTAGACAAAATATACCCACCAATCACCAAATCACCCAGATGAGTGCATGCCACCATGTACATTTGGGACATTTCATGATCAACGAGTCATAACTTAGAGAACACATAGACCTGTACTATCAAATCGATGTCGACACTCATTGCAGTCAATCGTTCATTGCATCCTGACACACTCTGATGCTGGCCTCACGGCCAGGTACAACAGGTAGTCAAACCAGAGTACGTCTATGTCGACATGTCATTTTGATAAACATTTTCGAAGTGGGTCAATTCTGCATGGGAATACATGCCGCAACTACGCATGAGATCAAAGTTGGTCCATTGCATGTACAATTTAATATTAAATGTCGGTCTCTCCGTCGTTTGGAAATCAAATTAAAACCCCTGATGCCATTTTCAGACGCAATTCGAGGACGTTTTCTCACTGCAAATATGACTAATATATAGAAAACAAAACCAAAAAGGCAGAAAAATAGCAATTTAGTGATAATATCACTAAATTCATTGCAGTCAATCGTTCATTGCATCCTGACACACTCTGATGCTGGCCTTACGGCCAGGTACAACAGGTAGTTGTACCTGTGAGCCGAATTTAGTGATAATATCACTAAATTCGGCTGACATATTATGTCAGCCGAATATAGGAACTAGCCGCTTTACGTATACCGTACATACGCTGACCATTTTGTGAGCCTTTTGATATGTAATTCATTTGACCTGTGAGCCATTTAACATATGAGCCATTTGACGTGTGAGCCATTTAACATGTGAGCCATTTGACGTGTGAGCCACTTAACATGTGAGCCATTTGATATGTAATTAATTCATTTGACCTGTGAGCCATTTAACATGTGAGCCATTTGATATGTTATTCATTTGACCTGTGAGCCATTTAACATGTGAACCATTTGATATGTGAGTCATTTGACCTGTGAGCCATTTAACATATGAGCCATTTGACGTGTGAGCCATTTAACATGTGAGCCATTTGATATGTAATTAATTCATTTGACCTGTGAGCCATTTAACATGTGAGCCATTTGATATGTTATTCATTTGACCTGTGAGCCATTTAAACATGTGAGCCATTTGATATGTGAGTCATTTGACCTGTGAGCCATTTAACATGTGAGCCTTTTGATATGTGAGCCATTTGACCTGTGAGCCATTTAACATGTGAACCATTTGATATGTAATTCATTTGACCTGTGAGCCATTTGATATGTAATTCATTTGGCCTGTGAGCCTGTGAGCCATTTAACATGTGAGCCATTTGATATGTAATTCATTTGACCTGTGAGCCATTTAACATGTGAGCCATTTGATATGTAATTAATTCATCTGACTTGTGAGCCCTTTAACATGTGAGCCATTTGATATGTAATTCATTTGACCTGTGAGCCATTTGAGCTGTGAGACATGTAACATGTGAGCCATTTGATATGTAATTCATTTGACCTGGTAGCCATTTAACATGTGAGCCCTTTGACCTGTGAACCATTTGATATGTAATTAATTCATCTGACTTGTGAGCCCTTTAACATGTGAGCCATTTGATATGTAATTCATTTGACCTGTGAGCCATTTGAGCTGTGAGACATGTCACATGTGAGCCATTTGATATGTAATTCATTTGACCTGTGAGCCATTAACATGTGAGCCATTTGACCTGTGAGCCATTTGATATGTAATTCATTTGACCTGTGAGCCATTAACATGTGAGCCATTTGACCTGTGAGCCATTTGACCCGTGAGCCATTTGACTCATGAACTGTTACAATTGAGTTCATGGTCAGAGCGTGCAACCCAAACAAGGTTATTCACCAAATTATTGGAATGCTTGTCGCTGATCAAATTTACTTCTGTGACGTTGAAGACCCGGATTCTGAAACACAATCTCTGCAATGCGTACGCATACCTCCCGCGACGTCACAAAAGACACGCTTTTCGTGCGCTACTTATGACTCGAGTGGTTCCGATTTGTTTGTAACAATAATGAGAGAGGGATCGCTAAATGCAGAATTTTTGATGTACATGTAATGTGATGCCTAACCCATTTCCGAAGCAGATTTTATTTTATTTCTTTTTTTTTTTTTTTTTTTTCAATGCACTGAGAACTAATTGAATCCTATTTTATGCGCACATAACTAAAGTCTGACAATTTTTTTTTCTTCTCCATATTGGTTCGAGTTTAGTCCACTTTGATGTCTTTTGTGTGATGCATAGAATACGTTTTTGTGGCTGCGTTTCACTCGGCCACCTTTCGATTGAACGAAGCAAGATGGTCCATTCTTCGTTTCTTCTCATTCGAAAATTTCGATATAGAGACATAATAGACTAGTATAGGACTCTACTTGCGGAATGGTGCTATATACATTGGAAGAACGAGTGTGAAAACCACAAGAGATACAGGTTGGAAATTGAAGATTAGGAATTCCACTGGTAATGAGTCAAGGGGGCACAGCGGTGAGATCAAAGGAGGAGAAAGCCGCCGGTTTCTCTAAGATCAAAGGGAGTCACGGCTACCCCCCTGTCCCATCAGTGCTCGCTCGCAGGAGTGGCTTGATTGGGAAGACTTTTTCCTGGATACAATTTCCTTAAATAAGCTACATGTGTCACCTGGTGTCACCTGGTGTCACCTGGTACAAGGGTGTAGGTGTTTTGATTTTGTAACATCAGGATAATCTGATATGCGTGTACACACAAGCGCATGCCACTTTGAGAACACAATCCGAAAGGCAAACTGCACGTTCATGTAATGCACTGATAAACTCAATTCACTTTGTCAGCACCTCTCTGACTCACTGGGGAATAACCCATGATATACAAGTACCAAACTCACCAGTTTGATGTTCGTGCTTTGAAATACTCTTAATCCTACAGTATGCGTGTAAATGAAGTAATCTCTGTGTTCCGATTTTTCTGAGTTGAGCCTTGCTATGAATCTCTTAGATATGCCTCCGTTGGGTAATGGAGTCTGATTGCAGGCCTCGTGGTAGACCAGGCAGGTGGGGAAGCAACCGCCAACCAGCGAGTGTGACTTACATCTTAGCACCACCATATACCACGCTGCAGGAACCCTCGCCAACAATTGTTGTGCGGTTTGCATGGTCGCTGTGAGGTTTGTATAGGGATGTGTTGTGGCTATCCAACAAGGAAATTGTAGTGAAGATTGAAATGTGAAATGTCGATGTCATAACTAATAGCATTCGGTCGACCTATTGCTATGCCGATGATAAATCGAAGCTTGTTTGTAACGGACAGTGTTTACAAATATTTCACGGATTTGCTTGACCACTGCACACTGTCCACTGGTCATTGTGTTGCGGTTTGTCTGTGTTATAGTTGCTATGGTCACTGTTATGATTTCTTGGTGACTCGCGATTCTCGAGTTCCGAGCGACAGTGTAGCACTGCTGATTGGTAATCCTAGATGAGCTATGCTACAGGTTTGCGAACATCATCATGTCTGCGAGTGCTTGCAATAAATTCTTGAGTGACACAAAATGATTACATCTCTTTGAGGTGAAATGAAATTACGTAATGCTGATCCGACGAAGATCCATGTTATACGGAAGGTGTTGACAAATAACATACCAGCCAAGGCCTTTGATCTTTGCTCTTGATATAAGATCTCAAAGTGCTAAGTATTGACTTCTACCTTACGTAATATTCGGCCAGATCAAAGGGCGTTCTGACGCTCAGTTTTCTAAGCCCTCAAAAGTGGTTAACATATCATAGATTATATCCATTGCAATTACATCGGATGTATGCATTCATAATGGACAAATAGTCCACAGATCAAAGCTGGATCTTGCTTTAAAATTTGCATTTACAAAATCGCCGAAGAATCAAAGAGCGTTGATGAATATAACGAAGAGAGCTCACTCCTCTCATGTGGTTTGTTAATGCGTTGATACCTGGATGGCCCCGGGTTCGATTCTACCCTGAATGATTTAAAACACGAATTAAGAGGAGCAGAAGTCAGAGGAGTGTATAGTGCGAGGGTGTCGTGTGAGGATCATTGCTTTGAATGGCACCAATGACTTATCATTACTTTAGGACCTTCGAAATCTTCCACCCGAGGTGATTGATGACAGTACTGGGATCATGGGATGGGACCTGTTGATGTACTGTTAAGCTGACAAAATGGGCTAATAAACGGCTCCAAATGACCCTCCTGTGGTTATTGCTGATGCTCCGTGGTATGCCGCCAGTTCGAATTAAGACTTTCGAAACAAAAGCGACGGTTACGTAATGTAGAAAGAACGTACGGCTCTCTCTTTGATGAAATACACAACTAAAGATCCAACCAGGGATTGAGTAATCGAGCATCGGAGACCAGGGCAGCAGGTGGGGTAGGCGTGTGCGCAATGTTCGACCAATCTTTGATGAGTACGATCCATAACCACATCCAACCAACATAATTACAAGTTGCATAAGAAACTTTTTGAACCCTTTTATCACCCGTTAAAAAAGCTTTCAACAAATAACGCGGAAACCCGTTTCCTTTGGCGCCGAACTAAAGTTCTAAACCGGCAATTACGACGCAATTGGGTTTTCTTTCGGTGAACAATTAGATCAACCACAGAGCTCCCTCGATTCTTATGACTGAGCGATAATCGGGGGACCCCTGGATGCTCGATACATGCATAAAGAAAAAGGTAGCTGCTTGTGACTGGCTCCTTCGCCGTAACGACAGGTAACCGCAGCAATCTCTTTTGTTGACGTCTGTCTTCCTTGCTGAGCCAGGTGCTACTGGCTCATGACAAAGGAAGCGATTAATCAGTGCGCGATTCGGGCAGTCTGCCAATCATAAAGCACTTTGTGCTCATTATACTTACTTTTTATTGATTGCATATTCATTTAATATACACTTGTATATACACTAAACTTCCCCAGCCTCGTTTACCTACATACAATTAAGTGCACACCTTTGCGTTAGTGCATTTCACTTTGGTTTTAGTGACTTGATTGTAGTTTTGTACACGGAGCAGTGCTTCGTGCCCTTTCGTTCGAGCGAGGCGTTGCCCTGTCACGTGGTTTCTCAGTGCGCAACGATCTCCTCATTGAGAGCATGAAACCAGACACATAACTGAACCGACTAATTGCTAATTGGCTACCGTTAATTCCGCTTGTTTCGCACACTGTTGCGAGAAATAACGACTCTGTTTTACGTTTTAGCCAGAAGCGACGAACAGGGGGCCAACAGCCGACGGGTAACAGCCGATCCGGCATCAAGAAGGACTTCGACAGCGTAATTGGGAGGAGAGATTAGCTTGAATTTCGACAACAAAGCCGACTTTTAAAGGAAGCCAATGAGACGCCTTAAGCAGCAACACGACGCAATGGACGTGCCGCGTGTCGACATCGAAGTAGCCGTCTCGGGAACATTGGCGCTGTAAGTGTCAAGTGTGGCTTCTTGTTCGGTTGTCGGGTGCTCCTCCTAACCATCAATCTAGGATTCCAGGTGCTGCTCCACGATGGGGATGATTGCGCAACAAACACAAGTGCATAATGTTGGTCTGTGGCCTTTTTAATTACTTGCGCAGCGTCGTTTTCATTGAAATCACACATCTTCTCACAATTTGCACCACTTTCGTCGCACATAGCTATAGCATTTGGGGGGAAGCCAGTTTGAAATCACCTTCAATATTCTATACTGCATAAAATCATTTAGAGATTTACAGAGCAAACAGCCGTGAAATGCATACAAGTTCTCCAACAGCGGTACTGTGTTTTCACATTCTGATACTTTAATGCAAAAATTTTCCAGAGGGTCACAAGATCCTTCTCTGATGCGACCGTGTAAAAAGACCATTGGAGCCGCATTATACATGTAGTCATGGACATGCAAGAAGAAAGAAATTCACGAATTTTCATTGCTCCACACAACACAATTTATTTTTTATATGTTTCATACAGATTTCCCGAAGGATAAAACAAGATCCAACAATAAATGGAAGAGGGGAGAGCGGGAGGGATGGGGGGGAAACATTCACACAACGACCACAAACACACGCGAAAATAGTATATCTTAACACCTCTCAACAAATCAACATTTCCTAACTTGATAACAATTACTTGTATTAATGTATCCATTCACAGGATATAACACTATACGACAGGGAAATGAGATAGATATTGATTTCTGGAATGTTCTGCACCCAGTTTTTAAATAGTTGCTTTTGTGACGAAATCCTAAGATTATTGAACGAGATCGAATTTTCTAAGATTCATAACGCACTTAAGGTTGAATAAAAGTTGGGAAATCCTCGGAAATCATAACGCACTATATTTTGTTACAATTTTGTGCAATGACTGTAAAGAATCATAACGTCACTGATTAATCCACCTGACAAGTTTTGGCACCCAACAAAGAAGACCATAGGACGATCAGTCAGCTGACTAGAAGGAATATGAGAGAAAAAGAAATAAGAAAAAGGAATAATACCGAATAAATAAAAAGAGATCAAGGAAAGAAATAACAAAATCATAATCACAGAACAAGATTCAAGAATCACAGAATTGTCTAAGTACAATTAATTAAGACTTAAGCCATAATTAACAAAAGGAAACGTGAGATTAAAACAGGAAAGGACACGCAACAGGTCAATATTGTCTGTAAGGATAAACAGAAAGAAAAATAACTCTTCAGATCTTTTCTCTTGTCTTGCTCGTTTAAACATTAACACCTCAAAGTCATTAATATTCATGATATTCATGATATGCATGATTATGGTTAACTTTTCATGGCAATGAGGTTCAAACAGAGCGATCTAGGGTTCTACAATCAGATCAAGGGCTGCAGCGATCAGGGCATTTCGGAGGCGTGACATCATCAGGAGATGCGTAGCCGTAAAGGTGAGACAATTTGTGATTCCATGCGGCCAACACCTCTCTCAACCGCGGGTGCTTTGAGTAGCAGATGAGCTGAGAAATGCTGCACGAGACGACAGGAAGCATGGCTTTGAAGCGGCAATCTGACAACTGAAGCAGAAGCTGAAGAACATTGCAGACCATCTCTATCCATGAGACGAGGCGCGCTTCTGAATCCTAGAAGTAAAAATGTGTGAAAGTAAAATCCAAACAAAAAAGAAGAACAGCGTACCTTCATAATAGAGTTCTGCTGCTGGTCCTCAATAACCCTGTCGCCAGGGCAACTGCTCTTGGCTTTGATGTACTTGGGAGGCGCAGGATGTGACCGAGTGGCCTTGACAAAGGTCGGCATGGAGTGGACCTGTTTGCGCTTCTTGTACTCGCTCATCAGAGATTTGATGGTGGCGTCTGTAGCAACCGTGTAGACTTTATCTTCTGCTTCTGATTTCGTTCTCTCCCTGTGCACAGGGCTGTCATCCTCAGTCGATGAAGAATTCACATTTTCTTCTGGGAATTCTGCAAAGCAGGACCATAAAATTTTTAATTCGATTGCAGCGATGGATCTGAATGCGCTAAATACCTTCAACTGAAGGAGAACGACTCAACTTCTCCTCCTTCTTCCTCAGCTTCTCCGCCACCATTTCCCTCAGCGAGCGATCCCGCTTGAGTGTTGGTATTTCTTCCTGAGGGACTAAGAGAAAGACGAGAGTTTGTGATGACAGGCGATCGGCCGCGTTTGGTCCCTCTTTGTCCAAGTACATGTCGACGTAGAGCGTGCACATCTCCCGGAAGATGTCCTTCATCTGCTGGAGGAACATGCCGTTGAAGTCTTGCGTGCCCTGAGTACAACTCTGTGAGTCTGAGAGTTCATTATTCATTGATTTCCCATTGCGCTCCATCAGAATGGCTTTTGTGGTTTCAAGGGAACAGGTTTTCTGGTGAATGCAGATCTCCATCAGAGCATGCAGGTAGAACGTGAAGCTCATGCCGGCTTGCTTATACATGTTACAAGCAACGTCAGCTTTGGCAACCTTCTGAATCAAGAACTTGAGCCCGGGACGAGCGTCGAATTCAGAAGCCATTTTGTACGAGTCATACAAACAGCTGAGTAGCAAGAGCACTGAGCGTGTGGATAAGTACCGCATCATGCCTAAAAGAAGCAACGGCAAGTGATGAAGAAGCCTGAAAAATGCTGAGACTCACCGGGAGGGTGGTCAGCAGCACAGCTTTCGCCACCTTCAAAGGCGGAGTTTTCACCATTGTTTGACCTAATTAGAGAATTCTCAGCCTTGATGCTGATTTGCGAATCCTGCAGAAGCAGACAGCCAATGGTCTGCATGAGTAACTGATGCGAAAGCAGACCCACAACCACCGATCGGAACGGCACCCTGCAAACAGCATTGACGCCTCCACAACAAAAAGGCAAAAAAGGCCCGCTGGCTTACCTTGTGATCTGTGACTCGGGAACTTGCTGCTCAATTCCTCCCGGGGGATAAATGAGGAAAATGTACGAGCGCTCTCCCTCAGCCTCGTAATCAATGATGGCGCTTGTTCCTCTCTGACTCTCCAGAAGGAAAACCTGCAAATGAATGGCGGATGAGATTGCAGAGCCATCGCAAATCTAAGACTGGCCACCTGCTGAGCTAACTGCTGCAAACGCGCACTCTCAATGCTGGAGCAATCCTTTCGTACGGCCACTTTCACCTGACCAATGTCACCGTAGAAGTTATCCGAATGGGCGTGAAACGGCATCATAAGTTGATGCAAGCAGTACAGAGTGACGTCGCATGTGCTCTTGAGGCATTTGGCCGCCGTGTACCACATGGACTCAGTCAGCAGTGGACCAGAGCTCACTAAGCAATGTCTGGAAGCAATGTATTAAATCGAGAATGCGGAAGCAATACAAGAACCTCACCGAATACAAGCGCAGCCAATGCGAGAAAGAGTTTCAAGAGGCTGTGCTACAATTTCACACAAAACATCCAAACACTGGTTCAACATGAATTCAACTCTGATCTGTAGCTCATCAATATCTGTTTAAAAGAATCAGTTGCAATTTACATTGAATCAAAATGAAGTCAGTGAACTAACGAGCAAATTGAATGATGTACTCCACAACTAAATCCGTGCATAACCCAACACACTGCTTGAAGTTAGCGGTTGTAGCGGAATCCCAATACCCTGCAATCTGATTACCACGCCTCAACCAGTTCTGCAGCATCGGAAGCAAGAGGTGATTGGCACAGTGAAGAACAAACTCTGGACCTGTGAAGGAGTTTTAGAGTTTTATTTGGCAAATGGCATGAGCGAAAGTGGTTTTTAAGCCCTGGCAATAACAATAGAAACCATTACATAAAAATGTATACATCAGAAGAATAGATGGATAAGAATGAGCAGAACGCATTATAAAAAGGTCAATTTTAATGTCAAAGGTCAATCAAAATGAATCTGACCTGGGACCTGGGCAGCAGATCTCATGAGGCTGAAGAGAGTGTCTAACGTCTGTGGCTGGTAGTCCTTGGGGCATGCAGCTACGATACTAGACAGGCCCTCTAAGATCAGAAACCAAACATGCAGAGCACCCGTGTTTTTATCCTGTTCGTCCAATCCAACTGGCACATAACGCTCGCACTGAGTGGCGGAGAGATCTTCACGACACGATGGAGCGTTATTGATGAAACGTGACTGGTGAAGATCCGTCAGGCTAAAGTTTGGGACACACGGATCAACAACTTTAATACCATCTTCCTTTATTCTGAAACAAAGGTTACTTCAAAGGAACAGAGATATTTAGTGAGCACTAACCGTATAGCACCGTCAAAGACAGGGCATGCAGGCATCGACCACATGGAGGCTAGAATGCTGCAGCATTGAGTGAGGTACTCAAGGGCAGGAAGGCAGAGGTTCTCATTGGAAATGGCTGAGGAGTTGGGTTCGTCACCCTCTAAGTCAGAATCTCTGTCATCCTCATTCTCAAATTCACCTGAGAAGAAATAGGAGAAATTGTGGACTTATGCAGTGGTTGCATTTCTCACCAGGGCCTCTGACATATTTGAGGAGGCAGAGAATGCAATCAATGGCTGCGTTTGCAAAGACAAGGACGTTATCAGTGTTGAGGAAGACGTCAAACACATCGAGCACTGCTGCCACGTGTCTTTGCCGAGCCTCGTTGACTGCTTCATCAGCTGTGTATTCGATTTTCACGGCCCTCAAGGCCCCAAAAAGGGGTCGCCACCCTGACTTAATCTCAGTCGTACACGCTTCGACCAACTCGCAGATGGAGCACACAATCTAAACGAATCAAACTCTCGGTCCTAATGAGATGAAAGTCATGACCTTTACCTGGTCTTGTATGTCTCCAGTGCATAACTCCAAGCAGAGCAAATTCTCAAAAGGTTTACACAGGGATTCATTAAACTGGAAATGAGGCAACTCAGGTTGGTTGCTGAGCAGAGTGGTGACAACGTCATGAATGCAGTTGACGGCCTTCTTGGAAATCGTATGATCCCTGTGGTTAGCAGCCTGACAAGAAAAGAGTCATCTTAATGAAAGGGAGTGTGAAATGAACGTACATCCACAAAGTGAGGGGCCACTACGCTCCACACATGCATGATGTGCAGGAGAGGCCGCCCACTTCGAATGCAGCGAAGGACAAAATCTCCCAAGCGATAGATGTGCAGAGCGTTGGTGGGCAGCGTGCCTTCGAGAGCATTACACTCGGACAACGCATTTCCAGCTCCATATGATGATAACTGATGCTGACTAGCTCTGCACAGCTCGTGAGAAAAGTGTATCAAAGCTTTCAAGCTCAATTTACTCGCTGCGTCTTCATATAACCTGTGCAATAAAAAAACATAGAAGGAATATTACTGTCCTTACGCCATTACGATCCTTACTTATCAACTTCTTGGGAGAGATTGCACAAAACTTTTGCTGCAAGATCCGGAGGTAGTATACCACCACCTGCCACGTCTACATTTCCAATTCCTCTGCCTAAGTTGCTCTGCTGCAAGAGTTCAGCCATGGAAACGACTGGCAATGGGGTTGCTTCCGGAGGTAGCACAGTGCTGTAGTAATCTCCATTTAAACTGCAATCAATCAGTCAATTACAATGAATATTTTATAATCAGAGATGAGCATACTTTCCAAGCTCTAAATCCTCTTGAGGATCTGGTAAAGTGGCTGTTTCACGTTGAATCTTCTGTCTTGTGCTTTGGTTTTTACCTGAACTGAAGTAAACGTGCTCCAGTTCTGAGACATGTGAGCAACACCTGTGAAGCGGGATGTTGAGACGTGAGTGCAGAGAGCAGGGTTCACCTGAACACGTGCAGCCAGCAGTCAGCAGCGTGGCTCCCCATTTCCATGCCGATGTCTAACACAACATCCATACTGAGCGCATGAGCAGCGTGAAGTCGAACTAATTTAGGTTTGCTGACGGTGAGCGCAGCAAGGGCCTGGGGGGCGGTCTTCTTGTCCGGCTGCTGCATTTCACGCTTGATTTCCTCCAACTCAGAAACGCACGAAGCGTTGGCCAACTGAGCAAACACAGCACCACACCGATCTTGCAAACCTTCAAAGATGAAAAAGAAAAAAACAACACAGAAATGATAAAAAAATATGGAACAAATAATGTATAATCAGGTTTACCTAATACAGATGACAATTTAGCAGCTTTCTGCAAGCCATCCAAGCTGGAACAGATCGCTTGCCTGGCTCTCCAACTTTCTTCACGGGAGTTCAACATGATGGAAAAACTGGACGTTATTCCGCACGCGGCTTTGCCATTCACGAGAACAGACAGCACGTCTAAGATGCCATCCCAACACGTCAACATTATGCGGCGAGCAAATTTCTGACCTATATTCAAAATCTTCCAGATATAGGTCAATTGAAGACATGCCTGCTTACCGGCTTCCTCTGCGGGCGTGTTTCTTTGTGGTGACCCTTCGAGTTCTTTCTCAATTTCCTGATACACACACAACATTTGACCCTTGTTCTTCCTGCTCCCCAATCCATCTAAATCTGGAAACATAAATTTAAAAATTTGCTGATTTCAATTCATTCTTGAACGCACCGGTCAAAAGTTGAATGACCGGATTCTTTTCACTATCGTTACATTGCAACCCTGCCTGCTTGAGTAGGTTGACGTTAATGACTTGGTGAAACACTTCAGCCAACCAGGTTGGGGTGAGGTACACGAGAAGGCCTGTGTGAAGAACTTCATCCACAAACTGACTCTGAAAAAAATCAATTAATTTGATATCGTTGTCAGATCAAACATTGAAATGTCATACCTCAGCGATGGGCAGACTTTTCTCATCACTGTCATAATAATCGGCCATGATTAATTTGAGATTCAGCGATAGAGCCGAATACGTAGCCAGATAAACGCCGTCAGCATTCAGAATAGCATTGGCTAAACTATTATCTCCACCAGAAATAGAGCTCAGACCTTTGGATGATGAAAAAGCAAAATTAAATTGTGACGAGAAACATTGAAGCACCGTACCATCGCAAAATTCAGAAGCAAACTTTTGTATCAATTCATTCGCTTCAATCGTTGAATATGAAGTCAGTAAATCTGGCAGCCATTGGGTTAAATCTTGGATGTATTTTTGAGCGCATCTCTTTTCCAGTCGTTCGAAATCAGAGGCGTTTTTTCTGGCTTTATATTTCCAACCAATCTCCTCTTCGTTATGTAATTTCATCGTCGCTTTGGAGAAGGTTTTCATCTCATCTCCGTCGGGGGAATCCTCAGACGGTTTGCGCAAACTCTCCAAACGTTTCCTCGCCAACATCTGTTCCTTTCTCCGTTTCTGGACGTGATAATTAAGACCGCCGTCCGAATCCTCGCTGGAATCGGTGAAATCCCGCTGTGTGTTTGGCGGACTTGTTGGAATAATACCTTTGAATTGACAAAGTTAAAGCGGCCGGTCCAAAAGCAAGCGCAAACTTACTGTCTTCCTCGCGATACTGCCATAAAATCTCTTTGACCTTGGCCTCAGTGAGTCCTTCCCCTTTGGCTAGCCTCTCCACAGAAGACAGGAGATCAACGACTAAATCAACGCATGTGATGCACACGGTTGAATCGTTGCAGTGACAGCATTCTTGCACTGAGTCGATTATCAGTTTTAGCAGAGCCAAATCGCAGTTCTGGTGTTTTCGCTTCGTGTTATTACTGGCAATGGACGAAGACTTGGAGCCGAGTTCCGTGGCATCTGCTTGCGTTGGTCCTGCCAGCGACAGCAAGTTCTCTGAACTACTCAGCAGCTTTTTGAGCGAAGAAAAGATTTATATAAAAAAAGTCTTCAAAATACTTGAAAAATGAACACACCTCTTTGAGAGAGCGTATTGCCTCCAAGCGATGCACAGGGGGAGGGTAGAGCAGCATGCGGTGAAAGACAGACTCAAGCACAGGCCGTAAGGTCTGTCGATGCCCCAACAAGCGAACCAATTCAACCGAAATTCTATCCAACGCAAATACAAAGTCATTGAAAGCACTCTCCTCTTTCACTCTTACCCATAAATAGCCTTTGCAGCCTGCATCTGAATATTAGGGGCGGAGGTACTGCATCCAGATCCTCTGCCAACTTCGTCTGCTGACAGGGACTTCTGTGACATGACGGTTTTGTCGGCCAGAGGATTACCCAGAATTCCCACCACACTTGGGCAGAGTTGTTGCCTGGAGGAAGGACAGTGTGAGGCGGAGTAAGACGAGAGAGGAAGCTTACCATATGAGATCAACAAATTCAGGGAGATCTTGAATGGACTTTGGAACTTTGCTGAGGATGGCCTGAACTCCATCCAGAAGCAGAGGCACTGTCGATTGAGGGAGCATTCCCGATGACCCCATTTGGGCAGCGGAGAGCTTCTCACACAACCAGGTAAGCACAGTGACCACTTCTTGTGAGAGGGAATGCAGCTCAGCATTGTGATGCTCTGTGTGAGTTATGTCATAAGAATTATGTAATCATCCATAACGCTGCAGGTAATTTGCGTGTTCACAACTTCTTTTTATTCATGCATGTATTCAGAATAACATGTGGCACATATCTGGGGTTTTTTTTCACACCACAGCAAAAGAGAATTTATGATCACTATAATATTTATGCAAATAATAATAGCAGAACACCCATGAATCTATAATTAGTATGACATCATTTATAATTTAAATTTTTCAAGGTCAACAAGTGCTGAGTCAACTGAGAGTAGAAATGAAGATTTAGAATCACCGTTTGGGCAGAACTCAGCGAGGACATCGTCCGATTCTTCCAGGCCCTAAATATAGAACGAATATGATCATGCGAGTGTGTGTTAATCAGAATAACAGCCATAACAGCTGTCTAGTGAACAGCAATCCAGATCAATATATGCGTCATGCATAACAGATATCCTAAACCTATCAATCGCTTGCTACATGCATTTACTATCGACAACTATAATGGAGTTTTCAATGGAATTACAAAATTTTCAAGAATTAGCTATTTTCTTTGCATTAAAGGATTGCTGAAAATAATTTGTTTGATACATTAAGCAGTTTTTACACAAACACCAGATATTTTATACTGTACAAAATAGGGAGCTCATGAATAAAATTTTATTCTTGAGAGAATATGAACATGCAATGGGCAAACAAAATTCATTATGCGGTTAAGGAATATATGGCGTCAAAAGACATTTGAAAACAGCTGAATTGCAATGAAAGTGGTTCATTAGATAAATTCTAAAAACCCAAAATAGTAGTGATTGTGTAAGGCATGTTACATGCCAATTGGGCCTTGTGCGTGTCTTAAATAACCATACATTGACCAATAAACCAAACCCACTTCACCAATGGAAAATAACACAATTGAATTCATTGCCATTCATACCTTGAGCTAAGATTGTCACGATCAACAAAGTTGACAATACCAACACGTGGGCAACTATGACCCTGGATGGTTGTCCTGTTTCGCAATTAGTTGGATGGTGAATAAACCTAAACCAAGTTAATATTTTCAGAAAGTAGAGAAGGCAATCTTCACAATGTTGTCAAGGTCATTCAGGTGCAATGCGAGACAGTCGGGTTGCGGACAAATGTAAATGAGAATAATTGGGTCATTTCTCTCGACTAATCGATCTATATTGTTCTTAGGGGTGCCTCAATTAAAAACAACAATTGATGCATTTATATTGTGATCTAAGTATTAACGCATATACCATCATGAAGAAGAATGAATTCTGCATCAATTAAGCTGAGAATATCAAACCTTAAAGGGAGGGAGAACTGGTTAAAAATGGACTTTGAGTCGTTATTTGATGCACCAAAAATGATTCCTATGCCTGGCCCACACAAGGAATATCATCCCTAACGATTTTGCGGGAGATATATTGCTAATTAGGCGTGACGTCAGGAGCTGTGATGAAACACCNGAGTTCCCCATCTTTTACAATGAGCCTCGTCATATCAGCGTGTCCTGCGACTAAACCCCTGAATATTTTTAT